>CAKAKR010057575.1:0-30753 GCA_916700685.1 Adelosebastes latens
CTGACAATAACCTGATATTTTCAGGTGGAATTTAATTTCATTCTCACTGTGCAATATCATTTTCCACTTGTGCAATTTTGTTAATAGTCTGTTTATTGTCAATACTGTATATACTGCTCCTATTTTTATACTTCCTTTTTTTTTTTAAATGGTTCATATTTTGTTACACTTTGTTTAGCTCTTTTTTACTGTGTTAGCTGATGCTTCTTGTTTTTTGCACTATCCCCTTTGCTGCTGTACACTGCAAATTTTCCCACTGTGGGCCTAATAAAGGAATATTTTATCTTATCTTATAAAACATACTTTATATTTGCCCACATTGGCCACAATCTGGTAAGACGAAATAGCATCTTGCATGTAGTTATATCATTTATATATATTTTTTTTAAGATTGAGAAAGACAACATTGATCTCTTAATCACTTAATCTATCATCCAGGAGCCACACAGATAGAAATAATTTGTTATAACGTACAGTATTGTGTATTTTACTAGAGTCTTAATAGTCTGTTTATTGTCAATACTGTATATACTGCTCCTATTTTTATACTTCCTTCTATTTAAATGGTTCACATTTTGTTACACTTAGTTTAGCTCTTTTTTTACTGTGTTAGCTGATGCATCTTGTTTTTTGCACTATCCCCTTTGCTGCTGTACACTGCACATTTCTCCACTAATAAAGTAATATCTTATCTTATCTTATCTTATCTTAAAATAACACTTTGAATTTCAGAGCTCTGCTGCATTTGGCCAGCTTGTAGTGTTGTTGAGGATAATCTGTTGATGAGGGTCTACATGTGAAAACGGTTCCTCTTTCTTTGTTTTTTCCTTCTGTCACATTATTCTGAGGTATTTTTTGACTGATAATTCACCAGCAATTTAGGCAGCGGCTGATGTAAAAGCAGCCACATACATTATTAAAGGTGCCATTGATAACATTCAGCCACTAGATGTCTCATTCTCCCTCCCTCGTTCCATTGCATTTACTTCACAACAAGTCGTTGCCAGGCACTTTCCGTCAATCTCAGCCATTTATCAGTTTTTTCTACACTAACTGACGACCCAGAGATACCACGTGATACCAACGTTGTTAAACTATTGGCTCAAAAGCCGTGTTAGAAGTGGGAACCAAACATCAGATATCTTCCACAGAGATAAACAAAACATTCATTTTGGACCCGCCAACATTTTAAAAATGATTAATTCATAATCATTACAATTTTTTTCAGGAAAAAACATACTTTTATTTGACACTTTTCTAAAAGTTCTGTGGATGGTTTTTTTTTGTTTTCTTTTAAAAAATACTCATGTACATAAAATTGTTATAAGACCTTTAAGCTTCATTTTAAAAGTGATGAATTATTGACCTGTATTTACACCTAATTGCAAAATTTGCTGGTGCCTAATACTTCAAAATACAGCCTCAAAATGAGTAAACTTAAAATCCTGAACATTATCAGCCGACAGATCCCCTCCAGACATGTTTTAAGAACGACATATAAAAATATATAAATGATTTATATCTCATGTTTTTTGGACCATGATTGGCTCCAAACTAGTTGTGATGTCACAAAACAATGCTTTTACATAAACTTCTTAAACTGAGATTTAAGGTGAGCACATAAAAACTTTCCCCCTTCAGTAGATGAATGTGAAAACAAACGCTGCACATACATCATTCTGCACAATGAAGCTCAAACATCTGAGTGAAGTGGGGAAAAAAAATAAGCAAAACACATTTTTGAGTGGAAGGGGACTTTTAACGACCACCGTAAGCTACTTGGCTATATTGGCTTATCTTGAACATCACTCCCCTCCTTAGATCAATGCAATCACTGTCTGTAATTGCCAAAATCACAATTACATGATCAAGTGGCTCCCAATCATAAGCCCCAGTGGACCTAACAAAAGTGAGGCAGAAAACCTGATGACGTGTTGGATATAGCCAAATTTAATCCACATTTGATGTCACTGCTTTGATATTTGATGGGGCAGCTTCTTCAAGCTTCCAAATGCTTTGGAATTGAAGAGTGTTAATGAAGTTAACTGAGGATCTGAACACAGCAGATAAAACAAGCTACAAAGACTTTGAGTTGATGTGTAAAGAGAAAAAGACAATTTAGAGTAAGTATACAAGACTCACGTTAAGATTAGGGGCCTGCAAAACAAATCAACTGGATGTCATGAGAATCTAAATCGGTAGGAACCTACATAAGAAAGATGCAGAGCTTAAAGCAGAAACAGGATGCAGGGTCACTACCAAGTCAGAGGTTTAGACTGGCTCGTACTGTGGCAGTGGACGGTTTGATTTATCAAACATACGCAACTAATAATATGAATAGTGAAAGCACTCTTCTGTGCATGCTGGCTCACTGGTATGGTTCTTTGGATTTCAAATAAACCAAATAAAACAAAGTTGATAGTTCATCAGGTAACACAATCAAGAGCCTTTATTTTTTATATACAAAATATACAAAAAAATGATCAGTGTTATGGAATGAAACAAAAATCTTTAGTGGGTTCCACTAATAACATGTCAAATTAACAGTGCTATATATTCATACATATCAACTGCACACATCAGAAACTGCATGCGTATTAGAGTCGAAACATGAAATCATACAAAAGGTTGCTACATATAAGTACGAGCATGAGGCTCTGAGGTTCATGAAAAAAACAAACGTTTTCATCTTTGCCACGTCTAGCTGGGTGTTCTTGTCCTCCCACACAGCTCTGCTACCTCTTTAATCCTCTCTGGGCCTGTTTCAGCAACGAGTCAAAGTCGAGGTCCTCAAACCTGCTCTTGGCAGGAGACGGCTCCGCGTCTCTGTTCGCGTCTGAGGGAGAGAGAGCGATATTTACAGACTCGCTTATGTTCAACCACTCCATACAATTTCTTTTGGTGTAGCTTGCAAAAACAGTGATGGGGCTTCGCCAAGAGAAAAACTCTACATAGTTAAAGTGGAAGTGAATCATTCAACCAAGTTTAGCGGGTTTACTAAATGGATTTTCACTCTAATAGACAAATATATAACCAACATGACAAATGTCAGCATTTAAAAGAAGAAAGCCACTTTGTTTCATATTTCGTGACAAGAGCGCCGCCATGTTGCAGTAGCCTGTGATGTCACAAGGTTGGCTCGCTCGGCTGAGTTACACAGAAAGAACGGTAGAGACCGTGAAAGACGGACACTATTGTATTGGTCCTTGATGTGAAGATGAGTTTTACAATGTTAAAACTAAGGACAAAACAGTCTATTTCATAAACTGACGCTGAAATGGAGATCAGTACTGCAGCAGCGCTGGCTAGAGTGGCACTGAAAGAGCCCTCCGACAGGCACTGAGTCCAGCTGCAGCTGACTGTCTCCCCATCTCCCGTCCTCTCCCCTCTCTGATCACCTGTCTCTGTCTCCCCTCTCTGATCACCTGTCTCTGTCTCCCCATCTCCCGTCCTCTCCCCTCTCTGATCACCTGTCTCTCCTCCTCTGCTGTCTCATTCAGACCGTTCAAAGACAGGGTCGCTAAGAAAATAAACGCCGAAAGCACTACTTTATTCTGAAGCCCACGTTAGAGTGTTTGTTTATGTAAATTGACAGTAGCTTCTGCTAGCAGCTCAACATCTGCATACCAAAACTCTCTTCACAAAGTAAAACTCACCGAGTAGTTAGACGAAACAAAGCTGCTTTTTTTATTTTAAATGCTTAAATTTGTCATGTTTGTTATATAATTGTTCATTGGAGTGGAAATCCATTTAGTAAACCAGCTTAACTTGGTTGAACATTTCATTTCAGCTTTAAACTACAGCGCTGTATATTAGTTTGTGGCGTCTCACCTAGGTCAGCGTAGTGGGAATTACAGAACTGTCTCCTTCCACCAAAGCAGATGTCAAACGGCAGCTCGTTGGGCTTCCGTAGTTTGCCGCCGTTGTCGATGGCTGCGAAAGCGTCATCCATGTTGTAGAATGTGACGAAGGCGTAGTGGTCACTGTGGGAACCAAAAGGTGCAGGGTTTTAATACTGATAAAAGATGAATGGTACACTGTAAAAAGCAATAAAAACATAATTTCAAATGGTGCACACTTACCCTCTGTCTCTAAAGTGAAGCGACACACATTCCACGACTCCGAACTGAGAGAAGCGTTCCCTCAGCTCGTCGTGCGTCATAGACTTGCGGATGCGGCCGACGTACACCACCCTGCGCTCGTCCTGTATGAGAGGATTTTTATAATTACTCATTAATCGACCAAAGACGACCCAAACACATCAGCTGACATGTCTGTAATCTTTTACTCACTATGGCTTTGAGTTTCTGAATCCTGATCTCGTGCTCTCTCCGGAGCTTCCTGGACTCTCTGCTGCCGCTGTAGAGAGGAAGACGGAGACTGAGATTACAAAGGAACCCCTTTTAATTTCCTTTAAATGTCTACATAGAAAACTTCCAACATTAACTGACCTGTAAACATCTCTCCACTGCCTACGGCGAACCCGCGGGGAAGGTGATCTGGATGGAGACCTCGACTGGGACCATGATCTGGATCTTGACCTGCTACACCTCGATCTCGAGTAAGACCACCTGTGGCGCCGAGGTGGGGAGCGGGAGCGAGAGGGGGATGACGACGACGACGAACACGAACTGCTCTCTGAACGCTTGTGGCGGTGCCTGCAAGATGGACAAATTGAGAATGAGGAGCGATGCACAAAGAGGACAAAGAGAGATTAATACTGAACGTAACAGAGGAGGATTACTTTTGTCTTTTTGGAGAGGGAGACGCAGAGCTGCAGGAGGAGGAGGAGGACGACGACGACGATGATGAGGAAGGAGAGCTAGAGCTGGAGTCCGAATGAGGAGATCTTCTCCGATATCTCTGTTTCTCCCTCCCTCTGGCAGGAGGGCTGGGTGGAGGTGTGGGGAGGGTGCATGGAGCCGTCTGGTCTTGACCACAGTCTTGCTCTGTGGCAGCGCCGTCTGAAAGAACTTCTGTGGACGTGCTCGTCTGTGATCTGGTCCTGGGTTGCTCAGAGAGATGCTGCATCGCAGACTTTGCAGAGTTATCAACGGCTCTGTTGACCTCGCTGGTGGAGGTCTGTTTTTTGCATTCAGCAGCAGCGCTTGAGTCACGGGTGGTCACCTGCGATTCATCAGAGGTTTGAGATACATCAAGTTTAGAGGCTCTGCTGCGCTGAGTTACACTCGTACGGTCCAAAGGCCCACAGTAATCGTGATCGGAGGATACAGAGGAATACATGTGAGGAGAGGTGGGAGCGGCGGAGAGCTCTGGGAGGTTAGCGTGCGTCTTCTTGGACGGTAGAGGACGGGGGTCGATTATCTGAATGGCTTTGGATGGAGGATTTTTGCGTCTTGCTGGCGGATCTTGTTGAGTGCTGAGGGTTATTTCGGTGCCGACGGGCTCTGGGATGTCCACGCCCTCCGACATTTGAAGACGTGGTGAATTCCTGAGGGGTTTTGGATCGCCAGGTGATTCTGAAATGCTTAAAGGTTCAACAACAGAGGCTCTTTGTGTCCCTGCAGGCTGAGTTCTGTCCAAGTGTCCATCTGTTTGGAGGTTTGGAGGAGAACTGGGAAGTCTGGGCTCCGGCTCGTTCTCACACACCCTCTCCTCTTTAGCTGGAGGAGGAAGAATAAAAAGGGTTTACGTGAGATTGGACATTAGCGTCCGACAATAGGGTGTTATCAGTAATCTGATTACTCACCTTGTGTTTCCTCAAACTGTTCCAGCAGGCTGGTCAGATCAGGCGCTTCGATTCCTGAAGCAGAAGAACAAACAGACATGAAACTTTGGAGGATGCTGTTTGTTTCTCAGTTATTCTTAGCATCATCGCAGAAAACTCGTTTTCGTTTTAAAACGGATAACTTTTGCTACGTTTGTGCCTAGCGTCCACACTACTCTGGCGTTTTTGAGCCCCTAATACGGAGACGTTTGAAAACGCTGCTGACTCTGTTTTAGTTTTAAAACTCCGGGGGAGTTTTTTAGTCTGGACGGACAGAAATGGAGACCTTTGGAAAAAATGACGCAGACACCGGCGTTCGCTTCTTTATTGGGTCAGTTGGGACGTGTCCTTCCCTGATTCGTCACGCCCCATCACGCGAACCTTTTCCGGAAAAAAACAAACGACATCAGCCTGGACCACCAGTGGTTAATTTCAACATGGATAACAAGTTAAAAGCGTTGCTGACCCTGTTGTCTCTGCTAGCAGCTGTCGTGCAGTTAAATTCTGCATTTTATAATGCTACTACTGCCTACATTTGCAGGAGGCAAGCTTATTATTCGAGCGCTTTGCATCAATTCCCGTGTCCAGCGTTTGCTCAGTGTACGTGAATGGTGATGTGTTAAGGCTGTCCCGAATACCATTTTTTGGGCTTCAAAGCTTCGGTGAGAAGTATTCGACGCTTCGCGGTGTGGCACGGGCACAGCAGGCTGACATGTTCTTCTGTCTGTCTGGTCTCCATCTCCCCCGTTTCAGTGCCCGGGACAGCGCCGCTGCCGCACTGCTTTACACAAACACACATCTAACACACAACAAACAGCGATATCTGTCTGAGAAAAACTGATAATTAATCTTGAATATGAATAATAAATAATGTTCTGGGATTATTCTTTATTTCATGGGCTATTTTGGGATTTATACTTTATTATTACATACTTGTATATTAGGGATGTGCATTCCAAGCAAAAATACTATTTGATAATCACTGGGAACTAGTCGATGATTTTTCGAAAATCGCCGCATGAACGTGCCACACACGTTTTACCGGTAGTAACGTTACCACCAGGCAGCGCCTGCGACGGTTAAAACAAGGGATAATATATATTTTTAAGACAGGATGATAGTCGCATAAACTAGTCGATTTTTTAATAATTTAATGACTTTTCGAAAAATCATGACCCATCCCCATTATATATAACTAATTTTAAAAATAAATTTAAACGAAGCATTCAAATAGTGATTTAGAAGTTGAATGCCATGGCAGCGGTCGAAGCTTCGAAGCATTCGGGTCAGCCCTCATGTGATATACGTTTTCAAGCGTGGCAGTATGGACAGAGATTAATCGCTCGTCTGGACGGAGATCTTTTTCCTTTTAAAACGAAAACACATTAGTGTGGATGTAATGTAACATATGTCACATTAAGCCATGTCCCAACAGTTTACCTGAGTCAGCTGCAGCACTCTGCACTGTAAAGGCAAACTGAGGAGTGGGTGGTGGTTCCTCACTGGGGTGAACCTCTGATGACATCTCCTTTACTGGTAACGGAGCCTCTACGGGAGCAGGCGGCTGACTGAAGCATGGTGCGAGGGAAGGACTCTTTATCGGCCTCGTTGTATCTGGACTTGGTGACGGAGGGGTCTTTGGTTCCGGCTTGGCTTCTTCTTTCGTCGGGTTCGGACTGCATCTTTGAGGCTGCGGTTTCTTGCACTCTGAGGAGGATTCGTGTTTGGTTGGACACAGTGGCGGAGGTCTGGAGGAGACACCTGAAGCTATCTCAGTAAGCTTGTTTTTAATTTCCTGGAACAGGTTGGCGTAGCCCTGGTTTACTGACAACACCTCAGGCCCTGAGGAGGATGGCAGTCTCTGAAGAGATGAGCCTGAGGAGTTATTTTGGATTTCTGGAAAGTGCCCGGTGCTGTCAAGACTGGAGTCTCTGTTGAGGAACTCCACTTTGGACTCTGCTGAGGAGAGGTCAGTGGTTGGTGATGTTGTTTGGCTAACTGGCATTGGGAGGAGGACAGGATTTGGGGGATCACTACTGAGCAGTGTTGGTTTCTTTACTGGACTTTTTTTGCTTTCAGACACGGTAACATTTGGATTAGCTGGCTGCAGAATGGCAGGTGAGATGATTTCAGATTCGTCCCTTGGGCGCTTTAATCCGCTGCGACATAGATTAATGGATGGTTTGGCCTCCGAAGGGTGAGGCCTGTGCGGGGCGGAGATGCGATGGGTCTTGTTACCAGGTGTTTGAGATCTATGGAGCTGATCAGCACCGCTTCTTCTAGCATCTGGATAATGGTGTGCTGCCTTTGGTCCACAGCTGTTTTGTCTTTGCCCCTGTAAACAGAGGATGGGGGTCAGCTCCTTGGGGGGCTCAGGAACACAGGGCCACTTGGTGGTGTAGTTCCCCTGTTTCTCCACCAGGGGCTGTCTCTTTTGGCGCAGCTGTCTGTACTGTTGGAGGCTGAGCGATTTGGCCTTCGTCTCGCCTTTCGGCGGCAGAACCTCCGCCTTGTTGCTGTTCATTTCTGAGGGCGGCGTTTGGGGTTCAAGTGCTGAGCCAGCTGGAGGATCAAGGGCTTCGGTGCCGTTCAGTGGAACTGACACAGCGTCACCTGTGTGCCCACTTGTTAGATTTCTCTCGTTCAATTCCTTTTCCGCTGAATCAAACGAAGCCACTTGAACGGGGCCAAAGCTCACCCTTTTCTTCTCTCTGCATGGTGGAGCTCTGGATGAGATTCCATTCAGCAACACACTCCTTAAGGGGGTGTCATTATCTTGCTTTTCATCTCCCTCTTCTCTCTCCCTTGGGTTTTTCACACTTCCCTCATCATCAGACGACACAACGTTTATCTCTTCATCGCTCTCTTCGCTGGGTCTCTCATACTTCCACACCTCTCCCTGAGAGAATAACGTGCGATTCTTCTTTCTCAGTTGATCCCCCTCCTCTTCCACCTGCAGCTTCAGGCAGTAGGGGTGCATGAGCTTCACCAGGTTGACGAGAGAAGACGAGGTGAAGACCTCGACTTCAGCCTCCGCTTTCTTATTTGTGGAGTGAAACAATGTCTGACTTTGTTGTTTGAACAGCTGTAGAGGGCCGTTTCGCTCCGTTTTGCTCTCATTTTCCTTTTCTCCGTCAAACTTTATTGTGAATGTTAAATTTGGCGATTTAGATCTTGGTCTAAGTCTGTCAGCAAGTGATAGTTCCTGAAGAGAAGAAAAAAAACACATTAAGATCTTGGGAGTCTAATCTTTCAGCAGAGATGGTTAATAATGGGGACATCACATATCTTATACAAGTCTATTTTTTTTTGTTTTGTGTTCATACATGTTCAGTTCTGTTTATCGAGGCATGTGGCTCATCTTTATCTCAGCTATCATGTAACATCTAAGGGCCTTTGCGCACCAAGTCTGAATTTTTCGTCTGAAACTGTCGCACGTTTAAAAATAAATACAACTTCACAATGTGTCAATCGCATTTACACGCCGACTCCGAAACTTTTGTCCCCTCGTTAAAGAGTTTTGTTTGACCACTCAGAGCCACCGTCCGTGCAAACGTCCTCATGCAGAATGGCATC
Source organism: Adelosebastes latens (assembly GCA_916700685.1). NCBI lineage: Eukaryota > Metazoa > Chordata > Actinopteri > Perciformes > Sebastidae > Adelosebastes > Adelosebastes latens. Next base: position 9,305 of record CAKAKR010057575.1, read on the forward strand.
TGATAAACATTCAATTCATCTCTCAGCACAAAACACTTTACGATTAAGTAATAAAAGAATACAGAGATGCGGAAGTTAGCTTCTTGCTAATGTCATTCATTCATCAGCTCTGTTTGGGACTAGTGCAATTAGAATTTTCGCAACGAAGAGAATAATAAAACGCATCGGACTCAGTGTGCTAGGTTTCTGTGCGCAATGTTTTTTTAATCGGATGACGGATTAAAAATACGGACTTGATGTGCAAAGACCTTAAGTCCTAAATAAAGCCGCTTTGATCATCATGAGGTGCTCATAGCTAATCCAAATTTGAACAGCATAACCAGGAGGTAACGCTGCAATGCAATGGACTGGAAGTTGAATTGAATTATTGTTTCCAAATAAGTAATTTGGGGCTTATATTTCTTGTTCCCTGAGTGTGCACCCACCACTGAGTTGCCCCTGCGCTCTTGGTGGGTGAGGAGCTGGGAGTCTGGCAGGGTGTCAAAGGGAGTCCCGTCGTCGTCATCCTCCACGCTGTCCAACATCTCGGTCAGGGCCGACAGCAGGGTCTCGCTCTCTTCCTCCGCTCCACTCTTATCCTGAAAAGGGGCATTCGTTCAATATGCAAAATTCATATTCTACCAACATGTGGCAAATGTTAACTTTTGTATGCTGAAGGAGAGTCAAAACTGTCAACAACATAAGAAAAGGCGTCTTCTTTTAAACTTCCAGTGTACTGTGACGATGTGCTTTAACTCTGACCTCTGATGTGACAGTGGAATCTTCAAAAATGGCCAGGATGGAGTGATCCATGCAGGACTGTGCGTCCATCTCAACGCCCTCCATGTCACGTCTACTCAGGACCAACTGCAGAGACAAACACACAAATATTAATACAACACCCGATCTTACAATACACTCCTTCCTCTGGGTGTGACCGGAAGCCGAGGTACAGGACGCAATAAGCTCAAAATTAACGTTCGCAGGATAAACAGGAAGAGCTGCCAAATCTGACGAGCTGATGCTTAATGCTCCACGTTTATAATATTTACAATCTAAATAAATGCATTGATCTAGGGAGACATATCTACGGAAATTAGAATGACATTCAACAAATAAAAAAAATAAATAAAACAAAACTATCAAGCTGCAACTAACGACTTTCTTGATTAATCGATTAATCATTTGATCTATAAAATATCAGAAAATAGTAAAAAAAAGAAATGCAGATCGCAATGGAAAACGGTTACACCCTCATCACTTGAGCACTGGATCGGACTTATGTCCAACATAGCAGGTCACGAACGAGCCATATTCATATTCTCAGGACGCCAACACTTGTTCCTGAAAATATGGAGCCCATTCCTGGACTGCATCAACAACAGACAATATCAAAGAACTGATCTCACACCACGCACACTAAATAGCAACTGATAAAGCCCATTGTTTTTTCTCTTTTTTATTTATTTATTTATTTGTTTTGTTTTTTCATTGAATCTAATTATATTTTATTATTTGTTTGTTATTTCCTGACAAACCTACCTCTTTGCACTTTGTACTAATCTTTATTGTTTGTATCATTTATTTGGTCATGGAGATATATACGGTGGGTGGGTGGGTGGGATAGAGGAGTATTTATAATATGAAACTAGGCAGCACTGATCAAATATGAATCAATATTCTGTTACTGTAATGACTATTTCTCGCTTCAAATGTTTTCAGAAACATCTTGTAGTGTTCTGTTTTAGGTGAGAAATAGGCATTACGGTAACAGAATATTGATTCATATTTGATCAGCGCTGCCTAGTTTGACTGTTTGATTGACAGATTCTCAGAGACGACAGGCTCCGCTTCGGCTCTTACTGCTTGTTTTCCTCCGGTCTGTGAAATCTTGCAGATGCCATTAAGGAGCACCGGAGGACACAGAGACACATGATTTTTTTTTTCAGATTATCTCTCTCATGCACTACTGTCAGGATATAGTGACCGTTTCGTAAAAAAAATTGTAAATCATATTTGCTCCAATTCTACGCACTGCACCTTTAACTAATTCTTTAATCAAGTACAATTTCAGCTCTACAAAACGGAAAACAACCGCAGACATATCTGAACATGTGATTCAAGATTCAAAATTCAAGCCTTTTATTGTCATTGTGTAGTACAACGAAATTAGATGGTGACAATCCCATAGGTGCTAAAAAAGATAATACAATATAAAATACAATATGTATATTGATGAGATAACAGTTTTGTCTGATTACAGTTTTGCCAGATTATTACCCAAAGTGTCCGTCAGATAATTACATAATTATTGCAGAGTGATCAGCATGTTATTGCACATATCCGTAACAGTAGATTTACAGTATTTACATTACCAAAAAATGGCAGTGATGTGTCAGTGTGGTGTGAAACTATCTCTATGGCTTAATTCATATAAATGAACATGGAAGCTGTCAGTCAAAGAGCAATGCCTCACTCTAATCTACTAAAGTTGTATCAGGACACAAGTGTGCTAGGAAGTAGGAGGCAGGCTGAGGGGACAAGTGGCCTGTAGAGGCGGGTCACAACCTTTCTCACCATCTCTGGGAAGTTGAAACAACAGCTCTCTCTCTCTCTCTCTCAGGTTCTACTGTAGTAACAAGGCTCTCATGTGACAGTAAAGCACTTCTTTATCCCTGTGCATGCCTGAAACAACTTTACATGATGCTCAGTAGAGTAGAGAATAGAGTAGAGAGAGGACAGTGGGGTGAGCAGCACAGTGCTGAGGGTGCAGCTTTATCTGAACAACTTGTACTACAGAGGAAATGAGCCAGTCTTTCATAAACCCTCGACGGTGGACTTCTTCATCTCTATAATTAAAGAGGTAACAACATTAACTAACGTGTCATCGAGCTGTTTCCGCAGCTACATATCAGATGAATCACTGAGCTCCTCCACCTCCCTGCTGCTCACTAACCTCAGTAGTACTACTAGACTCATTCAGCCACGTGTCGCCGTGAGGACATGTGGCCTCGCACCGGTGGAACCCCCCCCTATTAAACCCCGGAAACACCCTCGTGTGAGGTTATATTGTATGTTATGTATGTATATGAGCAACCCGGTACCTCGATGGGAGTGTTGCAGGTCAGAAAGTCGCTGTTGCCGGCATTTAAATCCCCGTCTGTACCCCTCCACTGCGCCGCCATGTTGCTGCTCCACATGGTCCGCTGGCAGGCCGGAGACAGAGACACGTGGTGAGACACGTGGTGAGACAGACACGTGGTCACCCAGCGAACCGGAAGCGCGCAGAAAGCACCGACCTGGGATCAGACCGACGTCATCAGGTCCTTTAGAGAGGAGTGAGGAGAGGAGAGGAGATCAGATCCAAGGTCAGTTAGATGTGTTCTTCATTGATTGTCAATTACTTTTCTCTTGAAAACCAGCTACAGATGTTATTCTGCTGTTAAAACTCAGGTGTTAATGTGTGTGTGTATATATATATATATATATATATATAATACTGTATACACTGCATATGTTCTTAATGTATATGTTCTTAATATGCCTTGTACAAAGTATTTCCTTTTATAATTGTAATATAACTTATTATTTTTTAATGGAGCTTCCCAGCAAAAAGCATTTCACACAATTGTACTTGTATAACCGGCGTGACAATAAACATCTTGAACCTTGAATCTTGAATCAAAGCTGTTTTAGTATTGATTAGAGTAGATAAAAATATATAGACAGATTAAAGGGAACAGTTTTTCATATCTCTCTGTGACAACTAATACATAATATGTTTCTGAGCTGCTTTCATATCACGTTAGTAGCTCAATTAAATCAGTGTTATTACAATAGTAGGACTTTTGATGCAGGATTTTCACATTTTATTTTATTGCTCAAAAGCGACACTACTGGAGTTACCCTGCACTACATTAATTTTTAACAGTCTCTTCTGCACTATATTCACTTTTTTAATAGTCGTGTATCACAGCTGTTACCCTGCACTATATTCATTTTTAACAGTTTTCTTCATCTCCTTGTATTTTTATATCTGGTATACTTTTTTGTACTTTGTACTTTGCACTACTAACTTTTTTTACTGCCTTTTTACTAACATGGTTTGCACTATGGAACTGTGATGCTGGAAACTTGAATGTATTGTACTGTATGCATCTCTATATGTGTTCCTCATTGATTGTCAATTACTTTTCTTTTGAAAACGAGCTACAGATGTTATTTTGCTGTTAAAAACTCAGGAGTTAATGTATCAAAGCTGTTTTAGTATTGATTATTTATTAAAATCGGTAGATCAAAATAAATAGACAGATTAAAGCTACTATATGTAACCTTTAGAAAGTCCTTTTTATTAATGAAACCGGTGGCGGTTAAGTGGACTGCAGTCCTGTTGCGAGCGATCATCCTGGGCATCAGCCAAAACAGTGACGTGACATTACATTACAATCATACAGTATATCACCCTTACTATCTGTAATTTCCAACCTCCATAACACTAACTATCTTGCCATTTGCAAATTACTTCTTTGGCAAACGTTACGAAGCAAAACCGTCCCAAGTCCTTTACATCGAAATCAGTTCACAGGCTGTTAAAGGCAACCAAGAAAATCAGGGAAGATCTCTGTTTTTGAGATACATTACAATCTGTTCACACATTGGCAATACAAAGCGATTAATACATGTAAATTGTTACATATAGTACCTTTAAGGGAACAGTTTTTTATATCTCTCTGTGACAACTAATACATAATGTTTCTGAGCTGCTTTCATATCACGTTAGATAGCGTCAATTAAATCAATGTTATTGCTATAGTAGGACTTTTGATGCAGGATTTTCACATTTTATTTTATTGCTCAAAAGCGACACTTTGCGTCCAAATGACAATACTACAAGTTCTACTCAATAAAGCAGATGCAGGACAAGCGGCAGCAATAACTTAAAGGTCCCATATTATAAAAAAATGAGATTTTCATGTTTTTTTATTATAAAGCAGGCTTAAGTCCTATATAAATACTGTGAAAGTATCGAAACACTCAATCCACAGGGAAATACACACAGCCCGTATTCAGAAACTCTGCATTTGAAACAAGCTGTCAGGATTTCTGCCCATTTGTGATGTCACGAATATACAATATTTAGACCCTTTACGCAGTTTTAAACGTTAACATTCTAAATGTGTCCCAGTTTATTTCCTGGTTGCAGTGTATGTGAATGTCATCAGCTGACAGGAAGTACACATGGACCCAAACTGTTGCCTAGCAACGCAATTCTGTTGCAATTCCGTCAAAATGAGCTAAAACGGAGCGTTTAAGACAGAGGGTGAATACAGGCATATTCAGGCAGACAGTATGAGGAAAATAAAGTTTTTTTTTAACATTACAGCATGTAAACATGTTCCACTAGAAACACAAAATACAAGTATGAACCTGAAACTGAGCATAATATGGGACCTTTAAATACAGTATCACAGGTTTATAGGGGTGAGTGGGGTAAGTGAGTGGAAGTTGAGCCACCCCTTGTTTCTAGGCAACCATAGACAAAATTGGTCATGTCCACATATTTTGCAAGAGTCATCCATTTTTACTGACCCTGTGATTGAGAGAGGCCCATAAGACAAGTGGGGAGCACATTAAGGTTAAAAAAAAACATATTTTTGCCGATCAAAGTGATTTCTTTTATGTTCCACGTGTTGTCAGTGCTTTAGGAAGTTACAATATGAGGCTCTACTGTTAGCATGTTGGCTCTAAACTGCTGGATGATACAAGATGGTTTAAATGGTGGGTGGGTGGGTGGGGTAACATGGTTATTTGAGCCAAAAGGCCTGGGGGAAGTTGAGCCATTTATAATTATATATAATTGGATTAAAGCTTCAACTTGTTATATAAAGCTCAATCTAAACTACAATGGTTCAATAAAGGATAAATAAAAAGATGATCATATAGGCTAATCAACTTTGAACCTTTTTCTAGGACGTGATTGGTTCAAGTTTTAAGGTGCGTCACATCTGTCATGCCGCACTCCTGAAGCAACATCTCTCCACAATGTGGGGGAGTTCTTTGATAAGCTCCCTTCAGTGATGGACAGGTATGATTGATGGACTAGGCATACCGCATATGGCTCAACTTATCCTCTCCCAAGTCTCTTTTTTTTTTGGAAAGTTATATTGAAAACTGTTTATTTTAGATCCAAAGTGATGATTCCTAAGGATGCACCACATCCTGAAATATATGTACATGTTTTAGTTGGAGACATTACTGTCATTCTCTCACTTTAAAGACACCTCAAGTAAAAACTGGCTCAACTCTCCCCACTCTCCTACCTGTAATGTACAAACCCTATGATAGTCAATACAGTAGAGGCAGTTTTAAAAAACCTGTAGTCATGTTATTTGTGTTTTTTATTCATTAAACATGCAGCATTTCAGCAAAATTAGGAAAACCCCTGTGAGATAGCCTACCACTGTGAAATGAATGATTAGTTTGGATCAGTTTCCCCCCTTTATGGCAAGAGGCTTTCATAGAGAGAGCACTAATAGTGTTACTGGGACTTAGCTTGAAATTGCAAATAACACTCTGTAAAGCTGTTGAATTCACCCAAGTGCGCCATTGTTACCCGTGTTATAATTGCTCAGAACATCATGGGAATATCAGTGCATGCAACATCAGTATCATAGTATGGCAGACATGATAATAATACGTGGCATTAATAGAATCAATCCCATATAAGCAAAGAGTGTATCTGCTTCCTGCCTCATCACCAGAACAAACAGGGATTATCTGCATGTTCAGACATTGCAATATAGATGTGTTGACTTTGCTGATTAATGTGTGTACACACACCTTCCACCGTGACGTGGTTTGCTGTCAGGGCCTAACAACAGTGTTTCTACCCTGTTTCACTTGTACCTACAAAGGTCCCGTTTAAAGTCTTTACATTGAAGGTGTAAACAACGTTGGTATCACGTGGTATCTCTGTGTCAACAATTAGTGTGGAAAAAATGGATAAATGGCTGAGATTGATGATAAGTTCCCGGCAACCACTTGTTGTGAAGTAAATGCGATGGAACGAGGGAGGGAGAATGAGACATCTATGTGGCTGCATGTTATCAATGTTATCAACCTTTAACTAAAATGTGTTCAGCCCTCAGAAAGCATTTGTACAGCTCACTAGATCATTATGATTGAATACATTTGAATGTGCTTGTGTTCACATGACTTAATGTCTCGCTGAGGCCCTGCATGACTTTGCAGTCACATGAATCAGAACCAGCGCTGCTTCATAATAAATCCTTTTTTGTTGTGGTTGTTTCCACTTTATCCCGCGCTCCACGCTGTGCGCTACCTGATATAATGAATAATTATTCAAAATGTCTGAATAATAAAACACAGCTGTCTGAAACAGTATTTTCACCTGTGGATTGCATTGATGAAGACCCACAGCAGCAGCAGCAGCAGCAGCAGACCTCATGCTCCACTGACAAATCACATGATGGTCTTTTGGATGGTTGATTGCATTTACATATTCAGTACAGCAGACAAGTGTTTTCCTCTCTTCTCCTCCTGTAGTTACCATCACAGTACCCCGTTTTCCAATTGTGCAGTGATGCTGAAGTTGTTCCACTACACAGTTAATCATCCGAACAGGAGCTGGAGTGTTTGTCTTTTAATTAATCCGGTCAAACCAGTCCAGCTTGACCCACTGACATTGAGTTTGTCACCTCACATCACACCTCCAGCCACACCTTAACCAGGTGAGGCTGAGCAGTAGCAGTTGAAATGTTTGGTTGTGTGAAATGAAAAAAAATCCCATTTTAAATCCTCCTAAGTTTGATGGTTTTTCCCTCTGGTTCCTCTACAAACAGCCTGAGCCTGGCTCTGTCCAAGTGTTACAAAATCTGCTACGAGCACTTCTGAAACTCACTAAATAACACGTTTAATCTCACTTGAGCTTTGTTCATTCAGACAGCCAGACTAACTGCTACCCCCTGTTTCTAGTCTTTATGTTAAGCTAAACTAACCGGCTGCTGACTCCAGTGTCATAGAGTGGTATCAATCTTCTCATCTAACTCTGCAGCAAGAAAGCGAATAAGTCCATTGAGGGATTCTGACTCTTAGTACCTGACATGGGTCAAGCTTAAAAACACTGGAACCCTACATTCCTTCTTCTCACCCGGGGAGAAGGGACAAAATGTGAACACTCAAATGGTGTAGCCATTTTTGGTTGAAATTTAATTTTTATTTCCTTTCACACTTGTCATTTTCTGTACTTAAAGGTACTATGTGGAGCTTTCAGAAAGTCCTTGTTATGTGTCAAGGCACTTGGGAGCGTACATACAACAGGCTGTTATAGACAACCAAGAAGGTCTGGGAAGGTCTCATTTTTAAAGGGACTGTTTGTAACTTCTTACACGTTTAAATTACCCGGGTTGGTGTCCCATGCGTGCTCGCATATGCGCTCTCGCGTGTGGCTACACTGTTCAGACTCAGACTCCAACACAAACTACACGGAAGCACCAAAACCGCAAAGTTATATCTAGTGAAGCCCGTCTGTTAAACAGTGTTGGCAGCGGTCGGAGTACGCGGGGGAGACCGTAGCTTCGGTCTCCAGGGCCGGAGTCTCTGCTGTACTCTGCCCCCGTTCCTGCTTTCACTCAGCTCGCTCCACCTCACGTGCATGCATGCAAACTACACACTACAGAAGACTTCCTAGCTCTGAGGTATCTAGTAAATGTACAGTGGACATTTGTGCAGAAATAACTGCTGCAACTCCTCCATACCAACAGAGGTTTTCCGTGTCTTGTGAAGTGACGGGGCTCCGCAGCGAGTTACGTTATCGTCTCCGACCGGGTGCCGGTGTCTCCCTCCGGAAGGCTGAAGCAGGAAAAGCCAACACTAGGATGAGCATTGATTCATGGAGAGACCTTCGTCTGGTCAGCTAACATTACTGCCAAGCAGGTAAAATATAGAGTGATATTGTGGTTTTAGCTGATGTGTGTCGCCTCACTGTTTTGAGCGATGCTCGTTCATGTCTATGTAGAGCGAGCAAGCACGAGCCCGACGCTGACTTTCGTTGACTTAACGGCCACAGATGTCGCTGTTAAGAAGCATTTCTGAATCTTACAAACAGCCCCTTTTAATAAAGGAAAAGTGTGTAACATTTTGGGGGATCTATTAGCAGAAATGGAATTTAATATTAATAACTACGTTTTCTTTAGTGTATAATCACCTGAAACTAAGAATCATTGTGTTTTCGTTAAGTTAGAATGAGACGTTTATATGTACATAGGGAGCGGGTCCTCTTCACGGAGTCCGCCAATGTTGCACCGCCATGTTTCTACAGTAGCCCGGAACAGACAAAACAAACACTGGCTCTAGAGAGGGACTTTCATGTTTTTATATTACCTGAAGGCCACCGTAGTTCTTTCTTGGAAAGGGAGGAGTGAGCGGAGAGGTACTCAGTTGGTTGCAATCTGCAACCACACCGCTAGATGCCTCCAAATCCTTCACAGTGTCCCTTTAATACATGTAAATTGTTACATATACTGTAGTACCCTTAATTACAAACAACATCGGAGCATCACCTTGTATAGTGTGAGGGTATAGCAGTGTAGAGTGAGTGGGCAGCATTGTATGTGGATGTTTTCTTCTAATGGCTTGGGAGCAGCATAGTACTTACTGTAAAGGCCTGTCAGGAAACCCACCAGGAGAAAGAAAGTTATAGCTTTAGTTGACAGTTCTTGTGCACATGGCAGATCATCAGAGCAGAAGATAATGATGTGTAGTGGACCTGTCATGCTTCATGCTTGTTTTCATTTCTTTTCTTAAAAAAAAAAAAATAAGTACTAGCTGTCACACTGTTGTCACAGTATGCTCAGAAGAGCGTTTGCCGCTTTCACTGCTGGACGATATTTAAAATACTACACTTCTATAGCAATTTAGAGATACTGACTGACAGACTTTAACATATTTTGAGTTGAAACCCCCCTGTACTGTAGCTTCCTGTTGGTAGGTGGTAATATCCTGTCTGGCGAATAATGTAGATAAATCTTTTGTGATTAATTTTCTCCACTAGATGGTGGCATTACACATCTCCTATTAACATCTGCTCACACGTTCTGCTTCTCTATCAGCCCTCTGAAGTTGTGAATGAGTTAATTCCCAGTGAGCTGATTGCTCCAAGCCGCAATGGATGCCAATCAGATATTCATACCTGAATGAAATGAATGCGTAATGAACTCGGGTTCATCGCCTCTTCATTTGTGTGGCGCTATCTTGTATCATCTCACTGTTTGTCTGTAGAGGACTACGGATGTGTCTGGCCTGTTATCTCGTGCATACCAGCGAGGAGTTGACCTTTCTGCTGAATGTCATGGCGGTACACGGAGTCAATGGCTGTACTAGATTAGTTGGAAGGGAAAATATGCTCACAGACGCACACTTTAACAAGGTACAGCAAATTCCCTGTTCATTTATTTTGATGCACAGGGCCACCTGGAGTGTACTTCCCATATACGTCTTACCTACAATCTGCTCCGTGACCTCTATTTTTGTGTTTCCTTTGCTTTATCCCTTAATCCCACATCTTCTTCTGTACTGCTGCTACATCTCTCTTCACCCCCGCCGCGCACACACACACACACACAAACACACACACCACCTCCCGCCTCATCGCCCACAACTCTTGAAACACATTACTGTCTGAAATGGGGCCAAAGCATCCTCCAGTCTCCAGCGGGTGAGGTGCGAGTGTGTTCGGGAGCGTGCAGAGGCATGTGTAGTGTGTGTGTGTGTGTGTGTGTGTGTGTGTGTGTGTTCAGGAGGGGGGGGAGTTCTGTGTAAGTGGGTCACCTTACTGCAGCTTCCAGCGCCCAGCCACCATGTCAGTACATGGCCCCACACACACACACTCAGACACACATATTTAACCCACTCTCTATCCATCCACTGTCCCTTTTTTTTTCCACTCGAGCCACTGTTTTTGGTTGGAAATGTGAAAACGCACTCACTCGCTCATAAACAGACATTTTCCCTAATTCCCTTAAGCTCTACAGAGTGCCAGACTTTACTCTCATTCTCGGGGGGTATAAGTAAATAAAAAACATCTCTCTCTCTCTCTCTCTCTCCCCCCTCCCCTCTGCCTCTCATCCCTTCCTCACTCTTGACCTGCAGGAGGACTCCCACGGTGCTCTTTTGGCATGTTTGAATTTTTAAAGAGCCCATGAGGTCTAAGGAGTCAGGTATATACTTTCCTCTCTCCGCCTCACACTTGCTGCTATTGTGTGTGTGTGTGTGTGTGAGAGCATTTTTATATGTCTTGGCTGCTCAGTCATGCAGTGTTTTGCATGTGTGTGTGTGTATGCATGCACTTCTGTGACCTTTCAGATATTGTGTAACGCCGGGGGCAGCGTGTTTATAAAAAGGCGAGAGCACTCTGATCTTTAACTTGACACCCTCTCTACGGGGTGACGCAGGACACGCAGGCGTTACTTTGAGACTGCCGAGTTGTGTTGCTGCCGTACCCGTTTGATTTTTCTTTACTTGAAGTAAGTCTTCGAGAAGAGGAATGTCCTCCCACGTGGTGCCGAGGACATCTGTTAGTGAGAAATGAAGGCCTGAGAGAGAAAGGAGAAGAGGAGGAGGAGGAGGAGGAGGAGGAAGGGGACTTACATTAATACAAGTGGGGGGAAAGAAAGGAGGTGAAGGAAGAACAAGAGAGCACGCAGAGAGGTGGAAACAAGGAGGAGAGAGAGTGACATCAGCTGGAGGAGAACCACCCTTTCCACAGAACAGCAGAGGTGAGAGGCTATTCGACAAGAGGTTACAGGTGTACACGTTCACGGGCGCGTACGCTCACGAACACGCTCGGCGTGGTAACAGAAGCCCTGCATCAATAATGTAGCTGAGAGAAACAGGATGCAGATTCTGCCTTACATAAGAGTTTACAGAGGGCTGGCTGTCTCCGAACAGCCTCTTTCATTCTCTGCTTTGCCCTCAGGCTGGATGCACACAAGATTTCTCAAGCTAATTAACCGCCACATTCGCCGTCCAAACAACTTTTCAAGATAAGTGTGCTGCAACAAAGGCACGAGAGCGACGCTAAAGCCATTTTTAACTTCAGTCTACTGACTTTAGGTGATTTGTTTTACTCTATGGGGCGACATTTTTTAGTAGTGTTTTTCCACTGGTCCCTGGATCTTATATTATTGAAGTTTCATTATTGAAACAAGGCTGTTGTTTGCAGCAGGCATGGGTTAGTTTGTTGGAAAAGTACAAATCCCTCAACATTAATGACCTGGGAAGTGAACTTTGTCTCTGCAGCTGTGGACAAACTGATATGGTTGGACCTGCCAGGAGCCAAAGCACATTGTTGTCACAGGTCACAGTGACATAATTGGGGTCTAGCAGGGGCCGCTATTTACCTCGGATAGACTAGATAATATAAATCTGTCCAAATCAAAATCTGAAACACACTTAGACTAATCAGTGTTTTAGCCATGCCAGCAGCGTGGCCCTATGAATGGGTACATACATACATGTATGTCGGTTTGTTGTTGGCCCATAGACTGTATATAAGAAGTGGACATAGTCATTGTGACGTCAACCATTGGTTTGTGGAATAACGTTTTGAAGCCTCGAGTTTGGCATTTTGGCCGTCGCCATCTTGGTAGTTGGCCGTTGCCATGTTGGCTTTTTGCAACCAGAAGTGACTTTTTGGGACCATAATTTACTAAATGAACATCATGCTGTATTGAAGAAGACTTGAAACTAGCGATTGAGACCATAAACTCATGTTTACAATGTTTACTGAGGTAATAAATCAAGTGAGAAGTACGGTCACTTTCTCATAGACTTCTATACAATCAGACTTCTTTTTGCAACCAGAGGAGTCGCCCCCTGCTGGCTATTAGAAAGAATGCAGGTTTAAGGCACTTCAGCATTGGCTTCACTTTTCAGAACCGGAGGTAGCCCACTGTTACAGACATTCATGGTCCCTGGAAGATGTATCTCACCGACTTTGGTGATGTCTTGACTTTTCTTCTAGCGCCACCATGAGGTTGACATTTGTGGTTAAGATGGAAATGTCCCCCACTTGATGAATTGTGATAACTTAACTGATCCCCAGACATTTCATGTGGCTCCACCATCAGGTCAAAAATGTCAGTCAATTCTGGTTTAATCAAGATGATAGATGCATACATGAATCAAGGAAAGTAAACAGAAAGAACTAAGGAAACATTTTAGGGAGAATGTAAGTCACAGCAGGAAACTCTGATTCATTCCAGAAATTCGCGTTCCTGTTCTCCTATTTTGTCATTTTCTTCTCTGATGCCTTTTCTTCACCTTCTTGTTTGTTTATACTGTCTTTCATTACTTTGGCCTCCACAGTTTTCTTTGTCTCCGTTATTAATCTTTGTTATGTCGGCTTTGACTTTCTGTTAACGGGCAAACTGTTGACTTGTGTGTGTGTGTGTGTGTGTGTGTGTCTATATAAGTATGGTAAGGTGTAAGACGGTGTTCTTTGTGCACACATCCGCTTGAAAGTATGAACTGAGTCAAAACTGTCTGTATGAAACTGTTAATGTGGACAGATGTATGTGTGAATCACAGTTTTCATTCGTAAACGTGTGTGTGCGCGTGCGTGTGTGTGTGTGTGTGTGTGTGTGTAGAACCTCATCATGCTTGTGCTATCCTTTTTCTGCCACATTGCCATGGCGACAGTGCCCTCCCGGGGTAATGGGGGACGAGTGCGCCAGAGCTATTTATTCTCTCTTTCTCCCTCCCTCCCTCCACCCATCCATCCATCCATCCATCCATCCATCCGTCGCCCTCTCTTTTCCTCCGTCTCTCTCTCTCTCTCTTCCTCTCTGCCCTCTTCCTCCTGCAACCTCTCCGTCTCTCTCCTCTCTCCGTCTCCCTCCTTCCTCTGCTCTTTCTTCCCCTCTCTGATTGGCTTAACACTCTCCTCCTCAAAATGAGATACTGCCTAATGAGACAGAGGGTGAGGAAGAGAGGGAGGGAGACAAAGAGCAAGTGTCTTAAAAAAGGGAAGTAGAAATATGTGGAGGAGGCGATCTATGTAGACTTGCATGTAAAGAAAGAACCTGATTTAACAAAAGTCTATGATGTCATTTTGGAGGGAAACAGCGCAGAATGTCAACAGTATATTTATATAATCCTACATTTAGCTTTCTGTCTGAGCTTTGTGCATGTGTGTGTGCTGTAATGTATATGCATGCAGTCTCTTGAGGTGTGAGTATGTGTGCTATGGGCTCAGTTGGGGTCATGACCTTTGAAATGGTTTGAATATTTGAAAATCCCTGAATGAGCAGTGTTTGTATATAGAGTATACTGTATGTGTTGTTTGAAGCAGAGGTCACCGACCTTTTTGACCTTAAAATGAACCAATGTCTACTTGTGACCCTTTGTCATACAGTATAGGTTAAGAATGATTTTCCCATTTCAGATTTTATTTGAAACATTTTTAGAAGGCTGAAGGGTTGAAACTCTGCAGTATTTCACAAGGAAATAGCAGATTGATGATGACGGAAAAGTCTGAAAAATAAATAATTTTTTTAAGCCGAAAACACACCGAGCAGGGGCTCGCCGCAATAATTACATTTTTCTGCAGCCGGGAGTCATGTTCATGTGCTTCAGGTGGGAAGAAATTCTTTGTAACATAAGTCAACATGTCACAGGAATCACGGGACTCTGTTTACTGATTGGCTGTGGGTACTCTCTGACCACACTTCACTGCAGAATCAAAACGGCCGCTGCAGCTTTCCATAGACATTGCATGGCAGCTCGTCACAGGCCGTACTTGGCCGCTGCTCTGGTGTGTTTTCAGCATAAGATGAGAAATTCGATGCCACTCTCATGTCTGTACGTTAAATATGAAGCTACAACCAGCAGCTGGTTAACTTAGTTTAGCATAAAGACTGGAAACAGAAGAAAACAGCTAGCCTGGCTCTCTCCAAAGGTAACAAAATCCAGCTACCAGCACATCTAATTAACCAATCATATCTAGTATTTCCCAAAATGATGAACTATTCCTTCAATCATCTCATGACTCCTCAGTTTTTTCTTGCGATCCCTTTCGGGGCTCCCGTCCCCCAGGTTGGGACCCACTAGTTTAAAGGATAAAGCTGTAAATATTCGATATTTTCTTATTGTCAACAAATCCCACGAGAAGACCAAAACAAACGATGTGTCAGCTCGTCTCTCAATAATTTCTGACTTCCTGTCTGCGGCTTCCAATTTCTAATGAAAATTTAAATCTTTAAAAAAAACTAGGGGTCAATCGATTAAAATATTTAACTGCTATTAATCGCATGATTGTCCATAGTTAATCGTGATTAATCGCCTTTTATCTGTTCAAAATGTACCTTAAAGGGAGATTTGTCAAGTATTTAATACTCTTATCAACATGGGAGTGGGCAAATGTGCTGCTTTATGCAAATATATGTATATATTTATTATTGGAAATCAATTAACAACACAAAACAATGACAAATATTATCCAGAAACCCTCACAGGTACTGCATTTAGTATAAAAAATATGCTCAAATCATAACATGGCAAACTGCAGCCCAACAGGCAACAACAGCTGTCAGTGTGTCAGTGTGCTGACTTGACTATGACTTGCCCCAAAACTGCATGTGATTATCATAAAGTGGGCATGTCTGTAAAGGGGAGACTCGTGGGTACCCATAGAACCCATTTTCATTCACATATCTGGAGGTCAGAGGTCAAGGGACCCCTTAGAAAATGGCTATGCCAGTTTTTCCTCGCCAACACTTAGCGCAAGTTTGGAGCGTTATTTAACCTCCTTCCCAACAAATTAGTATGACATGGTACAAATTGATTCCTTATGTTTTCTAGTTTCATATGATGCCATGCCAGGATCTTCACTCTAGCTTTAAAACTGAGCCTGCTACAACCTAAAATTTGCAAGTTGCGTTAATGCATTAAAGAAATTAGTGGCGTTAAAACAAATGTGCGTTAACACATTATTATTGCAATAACTTTGACAGCCCTAAAAAAAGCTTCTATTTAAAAAAGGCCCTGTCATTTCCTTAAACAGCTGGGTACCGTAGCTTTCAGCAAATGTTACTCAAAAAGGTGTAAATAGTGCATTTATTGGGGACTATTTTTCAGCGGTGGATTAATACACATTTGGTAGGTTATAGTGAGTATTTACAGTCAAAGTGAACTACAGTGTCCATGTTGATGGCAATGAAGGAGCACGTCAGTCGGCTGGCGACTCTCTCTTTCTCACACAAACTTGTGCGTCTAACAGAGAAAGACACATGACATAGTGATGGAAGACAGATTAGAGTGCGATGGAGACAGTGGGAGGGAAAGGTGGAACGGAAGAAAGAGTAATAAGGAAAGAGAGAGACGGCGAGGTGGGGAGGAGGGAGGAGAGGGGGGACGGGGAGGGGGGGCAGAAGAGATAAATGGCCCAGTAGACAGGAAGATGAGTGAGGCGAGAGAGCAACACTGTGTGGCATACTGCAGACAGAAAGACTAACGGAGCGAGAGAGTGAATGGGCGAGAAAGGGAGACGACAGAGAGAGAGCCGAGGCACGTCAGTCGCCCCCTCCTCTCTCCTCCTCCCTTTTCCTCCCCCTTTTCCCTGCCCTCCCTGCCATGTAGCCTAGACCTTCGCTGGATGGTAACAAGCCACTCAGACGGCTGCAGCACACACACACACACACACACACACACACACACACACACACACACAAATGCACAGCCAGATTTCCTGAAGATCATTTAAACCTTCATGTGTGCACTTCTGTACGTGTACGATCATGTGTGTGTGTGTGTGTGTGTGTATGTATGTGTGCGCGTGCATGTGTGTGTGTGTGTGAGTGTGTGTGTGAGTGTGTGTGTTGTGTGTGTGTGTGTGTGTGTCATTGTAGCAGCAGCAGCGGTGAAAAACAGCCTCTACATATTTAAAGGAGAAAAAAAAGGACCCACATCACATGGTTGTTATTCTCTCAAATCTGCCTCTCAGGTCACTTTGACAGTCCACTCTCTCTCTTTCTCTCTTGCTCTACCTCTCTCGCTCTACAACACACACACACACACTCTCGAGCACTCAGCCTCTCGTTCCCTCCCTTTCTCTTCCTCTCTTTCTCCCTCTCTCCTCCCACCTGAGCTGTAATTTGCAGGGCTGATGAGGGTGAGGGCAGAGCAGAGGCAGGAACAGAATCCTTCTCACTCTATAACACACACACACACACACACACACACATACATACACGGTGTGATTCACAGCTACAACTGAGAGAATCCGATCCTTTGTGCTCTTTTTTTAACCTCTTCTTCCCCTCTTTCTCTCTTTTCCTCCCTCGTCGTCACCCTCCCTCCCTCCCTCCCTCCCTCCCTCCCTCTCTTTGCTCCCTGGTGGTGTATGTGTGTGTGCGTGCGTGTGTGTGTGTGTGCGTGTGTGTGTGTGTGTGTGTGTGTGAACAGTGGGGATAACAGACGCTCATGTGAGCAGCCTCAGTGGCGGCAGCAGTGACTGGTGAGAGAGAGGAGGAGAAGAGAGAGGAAGAGAGCGGGGATAACGGAACCACCACCATCATTCTGATCGGATTCACACCAGACATGTGAGAAGATGTCCGTGGGCGGCTGCGCGTGTCCCGGTAAGTAGCTGCCGTGGTGATGGTTGCCGTTAACGACAGCCCCGCTGCTGGTGCTGCTGCTGCTGTTGCCAGCCGCTGACTTTTTCTGGTCGTTGTTGTTTGTTGTGGTATTTGGGTTGGTGAGTGCAGCCGCTGCCGTGGCGTGACTGGGGCAGAGAGGGGCAGGGAGAGAGGTGCCCCGGGGCCCTGGGGCTCTGTGTGCAAAGGCTCATGGGAGGTCGCCCTCTGTGATGGCTTAGAGGATGGAGAGCAAAGAAAATACTGGAATAGATGGATCAACATGTAGTTTGTTTCTTCCGTTTGACAACGGAGTCCTTTTTACTGTTTGTTGTTTAATTTGGAAAAAAAAGATCTTTTTTGGCAGTGCAAACATCTGGGCATGAAGTTGTTGCTATGGCACCACTAATGCTACTTCTTCTTCTTCTTCTCTTCCTCGGCCAGTTTGTTTTTGTTCTTGTTGCTTCTGCTGCTGATTTCTGACTGATGGACAACAGAGCTCTTTTTAAAGTCGCCACAGATGTTGCACTCACTTCTCCACAGTGTGAAAAACTGACTGGCCCCTCGTGCGGAGATACCAGAAGAGAGAGAAAAAAAGAAGGATCAAAGTGTGACACTTAAAGGGCAAAGGTCACAGGCTCAGATCAAAGGCTTGCATGATTGATTCTGCACCTCTTCCCACATGAGCTATTAATGAATATTTCACACAGAGGAGTATATCATTTAGGACGCGTTAAGAGGGCGATACTGTCAGATACTTCTCAATCAGATTTAACAGCAGTTTTTCTCATCGACATAAAAAATGCAGCATCACCACGTCTGTTTGGCTGTGAAGTCAGTTTTAGCATCCCTAAAGATTAAACTCCTACTCTCATTGTTGTATAATGGCCTTGTTATTTTCCATCCTCTTTTACCCAGAAGTCCTTTCTTCCTGAGTTCATGGAAGGTCGGCGAGTGCATCCTTGAGAGGTAGAAGTACTGTCTCACATGTTACGATCACTAGCATCACCATTTGTTTATTGCTGCTGCTTTCAATCACATCTGCTTCCCCTCTGTCCTCTCTTGACCTGCTGCTGAGAATCAGACAGACGACCAACGGTTTCATTTCAACTTAAAAGCAAAATCGGCAACATGATGAACAAAACAACTCTGCAGTCAGAGGTTTGCTTGTCACTATTTTTTAATAAAATTGGTTAAAGTTGAGTAACAGCCCCGGGGCTTCTGGGAGCCGAGCCACAGAGAGCGACCTGCGGGGAGTAATATCCGTCATATTAGACCACCATATTGAGAGGTGCGCGACTTGATCGCTGCCTGCGAAGGCCGAGGAACTCCCTGCGGTCCCCGAACTGTTGTGTTTGGGTGTCGAGCGCCTGACAGCAAACAGATAATTCTTTTCATTTTATTAGCTTTAATCAGACAGAGGAGGAAAGGAAAAAAGAGGAATCAAGGTCTAGAAATAAACCCTGCGCCGCTGAGCCTCAGGCAATATATTAAGCGTTGCAGCAATTTATGTTGCACTCCTGATAGGACGTGTAGGACATGAAATATAATCCTATAGCTGAAAATGTATTCATAATCATGATAGATGTACTCAGAAGCTCACGATATACAGCAGCAGCAGGAGAGGAGGAGGAAGTATAGAGTTTTGTGTGTGTGGTGTGCTGTATCACCCTGACGTGGCCTCCTCTCTGCTGCCTACCAGGCCACAGTGGCCGCTGTGGTCAACCCTCAAACAGCCGGGATGTGGATACAGAAATTTAGCCAACCACGCATCCAGTATCAGATTCCCTAGCTGTTGCCAGTCTCGACTTTAATCATTAGAAAGATGGAAACACTAACTGGTCCCATGTTTTTTGCGGTTTGGAAACTCTTTTGCTGACAGATTATTTCAAAGGCGGAAAGTTTAGGAAAGCAAATTAAGAGACAATGCCAACTCCATCCTGGCCTCTACGGTTGCATGAAGATGAATGGATGAATGGATGATGGAATGGCACACGATTGGAGTAGAAATG
Source organism: Adelosebastes latens (assembly GCA_916700685.1). Taxonomy (NCBI): domain Eukaryota; kingdom Metazoa; phylum Chordata; class Actinopteri; order Perciformes; family Sebastidae; genus Adelosebastes; species Adelosebastes latens. The sequence continues at coordinate 28,947 of CAKAKR010057575.1, forward strand.
TGGACAAAAAGAGAAATATTGGCTCTGTGATCAAACCAGACGGATTAGATTTCAGCAAGGACAAACTCTAGAGATGACAATTTGTCTTGAACACACAATGGCGCAGGGAAATGTGGCGCACCCGTGTTAAATGTGACTGCACGTACACGTTGAGAGTTTTCGTGTGTGTCTGTGAGCGCGTGTGTTTTCAATCTCTGCGCAGCGCCCCGTGCTATGAAGGCAAACGCTGCCACCTCAGCCGTTAAACAAGCCAGCACAGCAGAGGCGGGAGCGTTTGTTTAGAACCAGGCCTTAGCTATCTTGCGGTCAGATTGCATACTTAATCAACGTGGTCATGGAAATTTCCAAAAAGACGTTATGACCGCACTCTTGTGCGCTCCACTTTTGCTCTCTTATATTGTTCTCTCTCTGGCGTTCCCCCTTTCTTTTCGCCTCAGTTTTGTCTGCTTTAAGGATTCTCTCCTTTATTTTTCTCCAGATTTCTTTTCAACTCTTTCAAGGAGAGCAGAGCTGCTTTCCCCGTCTTATTTGGAAATGAGTCTTAAATAAGTCTGTAACTTTAAAAAAGGCAACACAAGTCATGTTTATACTTTTGCAACAAGTATTCATTTATATTCTATCATGCAAACCTGGAGGCCTGAAACAATGTGTGTGGTGAGTAAAGCTTCACCTACATGACGTAACTAAAAACCAATGTAAACACTGCCTCCAAATATGGAACAATCCCTTCCATTCACACTTTAAATGAACCCAAGTCTTGACCCTATACAGTGCATTTGCACACTTATGCCTCCCCACTTTCTTTATGACCACTTAGAGAAGGTCGAGAGATGCTAGATGATGATAGAAAATAGAATATAATATAAAACTACAAAGTCTCTCTGTAGTCGTTCCCTCTCGTTCTCTCTTGTTTACATTCCAGAGCCGTGTTCGACACTGAAGGATCCTCCCCTTCTTGTGTGGGCTTAGAGTTTGTGTGTGTGTGTGGACGTACGTGCACGCAGCATGTGCCCCAACATGTGGATGACATAAACAGTGGAGCAGTGTGTGTGTGGGGATGTGCTCCGAGCTGCGATACATCCAGGAGAAGAAGTTACATGCTCTCTGCAGCTACAGTACAGATGTTTTGTGCTTTGTGGTCAATCAGACTCTGCGTTGACCCACCTAGACCTTACATTACACCCCCTCCCCTCACCCCCTGCTCCTTCACTTCTATCCTATCTCCCCCCTTGCACACTATCTCACTATACAGCGTGTATATACCTTCATCCTTCCTTCCCATGCCCCCCCCCCCCCCCACCTCCCCTTGCTCCCTCCTTCTCTTTGACTCCCATGATTGCTAACGTATGTTGGCTGGCTGGCTGGCTGGCTGGCTAGATGAAGGGAGGGGAGAGGGGGGTAAGGAGGGAGGAGAGAGAGAGGGAGGAGAGAAGGGGGAAGGGACTGTGCCCTCTCATGCAGAGAGTCACATGGTGTCCCTGATTGGAGGAAAATGAGTAAAGACTGCAGCCCGGCTGAAATGGCAACAGACAAAAACGCACAAAGGCTGAGCTGTTTGGAAACGGGTTGCACAACAAGAGAGCCTGAAGAGGAGGAGGAGGAGGAGGAGGGTGTGACGGAGGGGAAGGGAGAGAGAGAGAGAGAGAGAGAGAGAGAGAGAGAGAGAGAGAGAGAGAGGGAGTGAGCAGATACTGAGGAGAGATGTGGATTAAGAGAGAGGTAGAGGAGGAGGAAGAGGAGGGAGGGTGGCAAGAAAAAGAAAACAGGAGAGACGAGAGGTGACGGAGAGGAGGTGGAGGAGGAGGAG
>CAKAKR010057576.1:0-20077 GCA_916700685.1 Adelosebastes latens
CGGGCCTGGTTTTGTAGTCAGAAGATGAGCAGCAGAGTGAGCAGCCTCCAAATCCCTGATTATGCACACCCCTACAATTGCTTCACATTATCCGCCGATTTATTTACCTTATTTATTTACTCTGGCATTCAGCAGGTTTCTCTCTCGCCACCGTCCACGCTCCAAAATCATCTCTTTCCAGCTCTGCTGCTTTACAGAGTAAAAGTTTTCTTTGTCTGAATAAGCAATCTAACTTTTCTACACACACTATCAAAACCACTGAGACTGATTCATTTGCTTGGATTTTTGAGTTGCACCATTAACCCCTTACCATTCTGCCCTCTTTTATTAGAGGGGTGGGGGACAGGGGATGTTCAGGGGGGATAAACAGTCAGCAGTAGATGACACATAGAAGTGGTGTACATCATCTGAAAGCTGGGGACCTGAACATTAATGAGGTGCATCTTCGCACTGTGTGTCAAGTTGTTCTAGTCATGAATAAGAAATAGAAAGTGTAAAAGGGTTTAGAACATTATGATGGATGTATATGATGGTCATCCTCATGCTCTATTATGTCTCATAAATTGTTTGCGATTTTTGGGTTAATACCATTTGTTACACAGGTTTCATGCTAAATTTAACCATTTTTAACACTTGAGAATTGATAAAAAATGATCAATAATCCCTCCAAAATACCACATTAAGACACCAAGACCTGAAAGAACACCATAGAAAAAAACATGCTGTGATTTGGGATCAAAATTCACGCATTTTTCCCCACAAGCTAGCATGACATGGTTGGTACCAATAGATTCCTCAGGTTTTCTACTTTAATATGATATCAGTATCTTCATTCTACCTGAGCCCCCTAAAACCTCTGAAAGACAGAATAGCAGCCGGGCCTGCCGGCTGGCCGTCGGAGTTTTAAGGGGTTAACAAATCACACTGTGCACTCCTGTTACACCTCAAAGGGCCAGAGAACATGGTATTGTGTTGTGTGTTGTATGTTTTGGGGCTCATAGGTTTTACAATCGCAGAAAGCCACATGGCCAGCTCAGGGGGAAGCCATTTTGTGGCTTTCCTCTGCATCTGTTGATCCCTGCGGATACTTCCTGCCTCTTGTGTTCTATGAAAGATGAGATGACTGCAGACCACCGGGTAAGGACGGGATGCCTTTGCCCTGGAAGGCAACAACTGGAGTCATCTGGTGGCCTAAACTTGACCAAAGGGCCTGGAGAGGTAATACAGTTGTTTGGGGGCAAAGGCAAGGATGACCTCTCACTCTGTCGCCCGTCTCATTTAGTGTCCCATTTCTCAGATCTCTTCCGTCTTCAGTGCTCGGGTAAGCACACAATGTTCAGGTACCAGAAAGGATATCCTGCTCATGTAATGATACCATGACAACTTAGCCTTGATTAAAATATAAGTATCACCATCAAGTATTCTTTGTGGCTATGACACAAAGTGTTTGGGTCAGTCCTTACAGCTCCTTGGTGAGTTGTGATCAAACATTAAAATATAGAAAACCTACTGTGATCACTTATCTCAATGACAGCCTAATATCCTGTATGTTCAGTTAAATTGTTTTCTCAACATCTCCCACTGACAAATTAACTTCTCATTAGAGAATCTTCAGTCAGTTAAAGGAATAAAGGCACACTTTTTTTTCTTTAAACTGAGAGGTGCTCAGATGACAGCTAAAACTCTTTTTTCATGACTCTATAACTGAACTGAATGAATTCATAAATGTTCTATGTAAGACAGTGTAGGCTGAAGATGAATAAAATGATTTAACATGCTGTATGAGGTACAAGAGTTTAGAAAATGTGGTCCAGAAGATACAAATGTAACATAAGGCCCAATGTATTGTTAGATAGACTGCCCAATGAAAAGGTCCTTAAAGATTGGGAGCATTTCTATTGACTCTGCACGGCTCTCAACATGGCAACGGTGCTAACAGCGTAAAAACACTGCTGACAGAGTTAACCTGGGGGGGAACCAGAGGGTGGGTGCTACGCTTCTGCGACAACGGCGTTGGTCGGGACAGCGTTATCAGCTGTAACTGCCGTATGAGATCAGAGCAGAGTGGCGGCCGTGAGGTAGCCAGTGGGCTATCCATAACCATAGAAAACTAAATATTGTGAGCGCAAGTGCAAAGAAAGAGATGAATTCAAAAGCCTTGTGTGTGTTGTGTATGCTTTTTGTATTTGTTTCTGCTGGCCCTTCTCATCAAAAGAAGACTGATAGTTTGACCCTGCCAGCTCCAGCTAGATGACCAATGACCTGCTTGATGAAACAAGGATCCTGAGAAGCCAGGGCTCCCTGAAATGAGACATAAATGGATATTTCACTGGGAGCTAGGAGAAGAATTATGAGACATTATCACGTATTTATACCATGGTTACAGGAATAATAGTTTTTGATTTTCTGGCATATGTCCATCTAACAGGATAGGTCAAACCAGTTCCAGCCAACTGTTTAATCACAGTTTAATATGTGTGCATTAAAAATGCATGTAGCCATAGCAACAATCTGTCTTCATGATGCATTGGAAGTTAACTCTACAAACAGCTTTTCTGATGATTTAGACACAGTGCTAGGCAACTGTGTTTAACCACAATAAGGCACTCCAAGGTGTCCTGATGTAGAATATAGCAGACTTGGCAATATATGCAGCCCAGTCGCACAGCAGTTTGTGAAATAGTCACGAAATGTAATATATTGATTACTGTACATAGATACGAATTTCATATTTTTTCCATGACTGTCAGCACGAAATCAACTTGTATGTAATTATGAACCAGGAAGTAAACTCGGAAAAAAAGTTTGAAAATTAGTGTTTGGTGGGTTATTTCTCTGTTGTTACAATGCTAATTGGCATTATATGTTACATGGTTGGAAAACCTGTTTATTTACCTTCACAATGATGTCCAACCTTTAAGGATCATGCATTTGTGTGATGAGCAGCACAGCTGATTATGTGGGTAGCGCCCAAGAAAAATTTGCCAAAATGCTCTGCCAATGGTAAACAGTGTATTCTCCTGTTGGAACTGACTCTTGTTTTGAGTTGTTTGTTGGATTGGATGATTGAACTCTCTATCAGTAACAAGGAACAAACAAGACATATTGGCTATTTTACACTTTATTCATTTAATACACCGTCAGGAGCCTCAGTAGTGGTGGAAGATCCATACGCAGCCACAACAGCCTGGCACCTCCTCCTCATGCTGGTCACCAACCTGGTCACACGTTGCTGTGGGATGGCGTTCCATTCCTCAACCAGGATTCGTTGCAGGTCAGCCAACGAGGTTGTGTTGGTCACTCTAACACGTACAGCATGCCCAAGCTGATCCCACAAGTGTTGAATTGGGTTGAGGACTGGACTCTTGGCAGGCCGTTCCATTCTCTCTACTCCCACATTGTGGAGGTAGTCTGTGATAACCCTGGCTCTGTGGGGGCGAGCGTTGTCATCTTGGAGGATGAAGTTAGGTCCCAGATTGTGGAGATATGGGATCGCCACTGGCTGCAGAATCTCATCCCGATATCTCACTGCATTGAGATGGCCTTCAATGATGACAAGCCTTGTTTTGTTAGTGACATCATTGAGGGAACACACAACCACGCTGGCTGACCTGCAACGAATCCTGGTTGAGGAATGGAACGCCATCCCACAGCAACGTGTGACCAGGTTGGTGACCAGCATGAGGAGGAGGTGCCAGGCTGTTGTGGCTGCGTATGGATCTTCCACCACTACTGAGGCTCCTGACGGTGGATTAAATGAATAAAGTGTAAAATTGTCAATATGTCTTGTTTGTTCCTTGTTACTGATAGTAACATTGGCAGAGCATTTCGGCAAATTTTTCTTTCGCACTATACACAATTAGCATTGGAACAACAGAGAAATAAACGACCATACACAAATTTCCAAACTTTTTTTTCCGAGTTTATAATGAGCAGCAAACGCCATGTAGGCAGGTCGGGGTGGATGGATGGGTCAAAAAACACAGGACTTTCTCTCAGGATGCCGGTGTTTGTGTTCCATGTGAAACCACAAGTCAAAGTTGATTTATTTGTCACGTAACTTACGTACTTAAGTTACGCCACTATCGTTGTTATTTTAACCCAAACCGCGATCTTTTCCTAAAGCTAACTAAGTAGTTTGTTGTCTAAGCCTAACCAAGTCGATCTATTCCTAAACCTAACTAAGTCGTTTTATTTTGAAAAGACTGGTGCGGCAATTGTGCGTCTCGTGTTGCTGGATATTCGTGGGAAACGCACAAAAAATATGTTGTTGAAAGTCGTGCTGAGCGTCACGAAAAAAAAGGGAAATTTGTGTCTATGTACACAAATCAATACATTACATTTTGTGATTATTTCACGAACTGCTGTGCGACTGGGCTGATAGAGCAGACTTGACAATTTATGATAATACTTACAAAATGGATTCTAAATAGTCCCATAATAAGCCTCTCATTTCCGCTCCATATCTCTCTGGTTTGGTGGTTTGGTTTGGTGCTGCTGCAGAGTTGTGTGTTGATTCTCAGTGGGCTCGACAGGAAGAGCAACACTTGACACTACAGGGAGTCATATTATTCAGTGTTACTATAAAACTATCCTTTAACGAAGCTTTAAATGCCCAGTAGTAGCGTTGTAAATGAAGCTCGCCTCCATAGGCTAGCATTAACCATTGTTCTCTCCCTCTGTCTCCTTTTGTACGAGCACCCACCACAGGGATGTGCCAGTAAGACAGCTCTCCTCTTTCTTCTCCCTTTTCCCCCTGATCTGGCCAGAAGACAAAGCATTCAAAGAAGAAGAAAGGTTCTTATCTGAGGCGGGGAGAAGGTTTTAACCCAAGAAGCCAGAGCAAAGAAACTCAGAGGTTGTTCAGCTTTTTCCCCTCCCTCTCTCTCTCTCTCTCTTTCTGCTTCTCCCCGTCTCTCCCTCCTTTAGTGTTCCTGAGGGGAACGCGCAGTGGGCCGCATATTTGTGTTGCTATGTGCCCACTTTATACCGTGCTCCCCTGCCGAACGCGGCTACGCAGCATGGAGTGAAAGGCCATGCTGGAATGCCTATAATGCACTGTGGAAACTGTGACTGCTTTTGATTTAAATGGTTTCAGATGCGCCTTTTGGAGGTGCACAGTGAGAAACAGCTGGTTGCTGTGGCTATTGATATGCACAAAAAGAGTGTTGGGGCTGTTAAAGTAGCCCCGTAGGCTGGATACAGGATCTTGCCAAAACATGTCTCGTATCCTTATGTATCATGTTTTGTTATGTAAATAGATGTTTTTAGTAGATTATCGTGATACTGATTTGCACGAGTCTTTTCACAAAAGAATGTACCCAACCCCCTGAACTGATATATCTTATACTGTCAAATTAAGATATGAAAATTACAGTTGAGCTTTGAACTGCAACAATGAGCATCAGCCTATCTGCTGCTCAATTCCTTTCAAGAAATGTCTTTGAAAAATCTTCTAAAAGACTGTAGATTGCTTTTGATTAAATGGGTTTTTAGTAGATGTCCCAGAGGACAAAAAAATCACATAATGGCGACTCAGAAACGCATTCTAGCAGGATTCTATATTTCCAATGCACTTGAAGGCAGTTTGATCACAAGAAAAGTTTGTCACTGAGTTTAAACTTTCTTGGCGAACACATACTGTATGACAAGAAAGAATGTTTTGTCATTTGGGGGGATTTGGGATTCAGGGGATGGGGACAACACATTGTCACTGCCAAGTCATCAAATAGGCTACCGCCGCTTGGTCAGTGCCCCTCAGTATCAGAGACAGAACCACGGGGTACCTCTCTTGCGTTTCTTGTGGATGGACCAGGGACGGTGTGTCAATATACGCTTGTTACATTCGTAGTGTCCTTTCAAAATAAACTTCCGTTTTCACAGGAAGTTAAGTTTAGGCAACACAACCACTAACGTAGGGTTAGGAAACGGTCGTGGTTGACGTTAACTTCACTGACTAGCAACTCACGGGACTCACGATAAGCTACTAACAAGTCATGTGACTAACGAGTCACGTGACTCGGGGACTGACGATACTGACAAGTCACGTGACTAAAGACTGACATGATAAAATAAGTCAACGTTACTTTTAGTTTCACACGGGACACAAACAGCGGTCTCCTGGTTGAAAGTATGTGTTTGTTTGACCCCTCTACCACTGCTCCCATGCTACTAATACTAAGTCACTTAGTCCGACCGTCGAATAACGCCGTGGGTGGGTTTACATTGAAGTTAGTTGAAATTCCGGTTCGTCACAAACTGTCTCTAAAGAGTGCCACTAAAGGGGCACTTACTAAACGGCGGTATATGACGAGTTGGGAGTGAGAACGGGTTGGTGGTGAGCTCCAGTGAACTTCAATTTCCTTCCGAGTCCTTTGGCTTTGTTCGTGGTTGGACTGACCCGATGTGATCGCCCTGACTCAGAGCATGTAAAGCAGCCAACCAAGACATAGTCCCACTAGATCACCTTTGATGGTTCTCCGTCACACGTTGCTCAGCTCAGACCATCAGAGCTCAGTCAATATCAGCTCCCGACTGATTGACTGAGCATAGAGGAGAGGTTGAGCTTATCATCACCGACTGAGCATCTTCTGAGGGGTCTTTTATTGCTCATATGACATCTTAACACAAAGAAGAGGTACAACACTATGAAGCTATATTTGTCGTCAAATGAAAGACTGTATTAATGAGCGCTCAATTTCAGGGATGAAGGAAACAGATTTGTTTTTCCACCCTTTGTGTGATTTGAACATACTGTAAGTCCGCAGATGTAGTGTCCGTTCTAAAAAATACTGCACATGTATATATATTTTTTATAAAGATAATTGGGTTTAATTTTTTACAATTTCGAAAACAATTGTGTTTTGAAATGCGGTATATGGTGGCTGCTGTTTAGTAAATTTACCTAAAACTTTAGACTGAATTGCCATTTTGATCCACTTCATTTATTTTGCCTCGCATTGTGTTTATCCAGTCAGTGGTAAGGGACACATCCGTCTCACCAACGACTTCTTCAGTTGACAAGGAAGCTAGTCATGGATAGCAGCAGTTATGTTTTTCATACACAATTGTCTTCATTTGCTAACCCTTTAATTTACAGGCCGTTAATTACTTAGTAATGTGAAGAAATTGCCAGGTAATAAGAAGATGACGTCCCATTCTTGATTCTGCCCACTTAAAGGTGCTAAATACAGGATTGGGAGCATTTCAATTGTCTCTCAACGGCTCTCAACATGGCGACGGCTGAGCCGGCGGCTCACAGCTAACAGCACTAACAGTGAAAACGACGGAGAAAGCGCTGATAGAGATAAGAGTGTTTACCTGACGGGAACCGGAGGGCGGGTGCTACATTTGCGCTACGACGCCGTTGGTCGGGACAGCGTTATCAACTGTAACCGCCGTATAAGAGCAGTGCAGAGCAGCGGCTGTGAGCTAGCCAGTGGGGCACGCTCACATGCACTAAAAGCACACATTCTCATACAATGATTTATATGATATCTGCCGAAAAAAATTATTCCTCTTTTTTTTTTGTTCATTTTCCTACGAATGTCCAGCAACACGTGTCAATTTCCGCTCATTACATGGAAACAACAATGTTGACTTCTGGTTTCACACGGGACATGAACACCATCATAACACACACAGGGGGAGAGAGACTTCATTCTCTGCTCAGGTAGACATTACTTTATATATGTATTTATATATTATATCTTTACATAACAAATTGTACGATAACATAACAACTGAGCACTTTAACTAATAAGCTGAAGGACAGTCGTGAATGGAGACAACATCAGACCTATTTGAATTGCAGAACAAATCCGAGATGTTGGTGCTGAGTTGGAAGTCTGGATCCTCTGGTCTACTATAGCTGGAGTAATAAAGGAGAACATATATCATTGCAATATCTGAACATGTTACATGTTTCCAGAACCAAAAACTGAACTAAACAATTCTGTAGATTTCATTTTCAGTTACCTCAGACTCATTTCAAACTGCTTTTCTTTCTTTTTTGTCCGGCACACAAAAGTAATTTAGTTCATGAAGAGGAACTATTGTTATGTTCCACCAGCTGTGAGAGAGTGTCGGTGCTCAGCGCACACACATGCACCCGCAGACACACACACACACACACACACCTCCCTTGCCTCTGTATACCTGCAGACAGTGTGGAGAGGAGATAAGGCTGCATCAAATGCACAACGCAGTATTGATTTCCATGCCAACCAATCTCACCCAATCAAAAAAGGTCACGCTGTGTAGAAATCAAAAAGAGGCCTCTTTGTTTCAGAATTGCATGCTGGGTAGCCTTCAGGCAGACAGATTCAGTGAGTGAGACAGTTTGAAGCGTAACGTTTTTCATCTGTGGCTAACCACCTCGTGCAGGAGGCAAAATTGGAAAACAATATTGATATCTGACCAATGTAATGGCTCAGATACCAGTGTGAGAAAAGGCAATTTTTTTCCTTTCTTTGCAGAAAAGTAGTCTGGGCTCGCTGTCATGCATGGCGAAAGTACACCCATTACACACTGGTGTTGGTGTTGAATCGAATTCTGGCAGCTCCACGCCATGCCTTCCAAACTCAATCTGCAGCCTTTGTCTGTCTCTGCGGCTCGGTGAGACACGATAAACAAGGCAACAATTCAAATATATGGAGGTGGTGGGCGGATCTCACAGTCTTCCTATGGCTCGGCGCTATGACGGTCAAGACGGGGGCTTTGGAAGGCGTTTTTGATGTGTTTGTGTTGTTCCGTGCTGGGTCCGGGTCACCCCTACATGCATTAATGAGCTGATGTGGCGTTTGATGTTGGCCTTCAAATCTCCTTTGGTGCTGTGGCCCCGGTGTCCACCCCTCTATCCTCCCTCTTTTCTCACACACAAATGCACTCTTTACACACACAGTCAACATCACAGAGACTCGCTCATTTACATCGCCGGTAGGAAACACACCGCTTCGCTCTGCTGCTGATGATGAAATGAGGAAGGATGTGCACCTGTGTTTGTGTTTTTGTATGTTTGTATGAAAGAGGGAGAGACAGAATATGTGACTAGTTTGGGTGTTTACAGTCACATGTATATGTATGTTGACAGGATGACACTGATACAAACAGTAAGAACAACCAACGAGATGCCATCAAACCTTCTCCTGTCAAAACTCTATATTCAACAAACAATCTAAAGTGGTCGCGCACATCCAAAACCGTAGGCCGGTGCTGGACCAGTACAGGACAGCTATGAAAAATGTAGAAGAAGGTCTGCACACTGTGGCTCCCTTTAAGTGCAATCCACATCATCATACATCTTAGTTAGTGACATTTCGATCACATGCTCATCTTCAGATTTAAAGCCCTCCAGTCTATTTTGCCATTTCTATGATATTTCATATTTATTTGAGTCATTTCCTGAATAAATAGATTAGCCACACTGTCACACACAATCTTGTGCTTAAAGTTTAAAAAAGATGGTTGTTGCTAAAATGGGATTATGCTGTATGACTATATTAGAAGCTGCAAGTCATACGTCATCCTCAGGGCCGCTGCTATCCATTTGGGTGCCCTAGGCGTAATTGCTTTGTGGTGCCCCCCCCCCAAAAATAAAATAAAAAAAATAAAATAAATAAATACAACAAATATTTGTATTTGTAAGAAAAAAGAACTGTTCAATTAGTCACACACATAACACTTTGTCCACACAGGGAACGTCAGGAGCGCGCAGCGGCTGCCTCGCTGAGTAGCTGCATGATTCACACGTCACGTGTTCACGCTAGCTGCGTTTCTGCAGCTGCTGCTGTCAGCCCTTTCTCTCTACATAGAGTTTGCCTTTCATAATGGCCATTTCATTTCATTATAAATGTCATTTATATTTAATTTAGAAAGAGAAAGGTTTAGAAACATGTGCTATTTTGTAATTATATTAATAATCCACAATTAAAACCTGTGGTATATTCATTCATGGAGCTCTCCAAGTCACTGCATGTTCTAGAACACTGTCCGGCAAATATTTCAGAATAAAAGCCTCGTGTTAACAAATGAAGGAATTCTGTCCACAGAAAAAACGTTTGAGGGCTTTTATTTTGAAATGAAAGCAGGAAGTGTTGATAATGTTGCTGGTATGATGACTGTCAAACGATCACTTTCACTGTCTGTTGTTGCTGTGAACTGTTCGCGGCTCACGTTAAAAATAGGTGAGACCTCGAATCTCTAGAAGAGAGGCAGCTGAGACGGGCAGTGTGGCTGCTCTAACCTGTAGGGTTACGCAAAGCAGGTAACGCAGGGCGGTTTGGACAGGCCGGCTCGAGTTTGTGAGGCGCAATGGAACAAACCACAGGATAATGGACGAGGGGGGCACCATAATTCCTTTTATTATTATGGAGCAAATATGTATATCTTTGTATTGCCTACAATGGTCTAATGATGCCAATTGTAGTTGTGCACTTGTGCATCATCTTAAATTTAAATAATTCATCATTATGATAATTATGATGATGATCATAATTGTGGTGCCCCCTCCAGCACTTAGTGCCCTGCGCGCGTGCTGCGCGTGGTGGGAGCGGCGGTCCTGGTCATCCTCCAAGCCTGTGAAGGACACTCTGTTTGTTAGAGTCTGAGCGGCAAACTGATAAATCTGTTCATCTGTCAGTTTGTCTTTCTAGTTAGTTAGCTAATAAGGTGTAGTTAGCCAGCCCAACTTGTTACATCAGCTAACTGAGGGTTTTCATTTTATTTTCTAGTTTTCTCTACCTTAGTTTAGTATGTTTATTTTCACAATGACTTGTGTGTGGTGAACTAGTGAACGGTGAATCAACACAGTGAATATCACAAAATTCTAACAGCAGATTTAACACAACTCACTGACTGTCTCTCTCACTCGCTCTCTTCTTCACCGTCTCCTCCTGCTGGAGATAAATTAACGGAAAGCAGCCGATACCGTTTTAGAGAGTTTGTCTGCCTCTAACAGGTCCGAACGACAGGAGCGCAAAACTTTCAGTTCAAGAGAAAAGCCCCGTTAGAGAAATAAACAAATCACGAGCAGCCCGGTACGGTATCGGAGGCGAGAGCGGCCGGTGCTGGTGGACGGTGCACCTCCAAAACGTCCCGAAACTCCCTTTCGAATGCCGGACTTCAGAAACATGTGTATCCATCCTCCGGTGCGCTTTGGCCGGCATACAGACGGCCGCCTCGCCAGGAGGAGACGGTAAAGAAGAGAGCGTGAGAGAGAGAGTCGGTGTGTTGAGCTAATTCTTGTCTCATTTGTGGTCTGATAAACAGTAAACTAATCTAAACTGGTTTCATCTAAACTGGGTTGAAAAACGATGCAATCTGGTTGGTAACCATGGTAATGAATTACGTCTGACTATTAACCACACCCCCATCCTCTGTTTGACATTGAACGTTAACTAAAAAGCAGGAAGTAAATCTGGCTAGAGGGGGGGCTGTAATAAATCAGCACAGCGATGCCATCTCCAAAGGTAAACGCTTTGGTCACAGGTATTGTTACATGTATATTAAGAAAAACACATATATACATAATATACAACAATAAATACAAAAATGCATATACAAACATGTATCAATCAATAATATAGGTAAGAACCTCACAGCTCATAAGAATAACATCAAGTCCATGGCTGTCATACTTTCTATATGGCTACAATTATATAGAGATATTAATTATTCAACCATTTCTGTGATGATTATTTGTTATGGAATATGTATGGACTTATTCACATCATTATATGACTTTGGACTCTGTATATCTTTCATGTGATCAGTGTTATGTGATCAATATTGTGATATGGATGCTTCACCTGGGTTGAACTGGACTATTCACTGAGTGATATTATGACCATTTTCTATGATTTGTATATGCCTACTGTGGAGTGATATAGTGATCCTGTGTGAATTGTGCTGATTGTGTATACACTGACTCCAGTTATAGATGTTGTTCCTTCCCTCCCTCGTTTTATATTCATGGGCTCATGTGTAGATTCCTGCTCCTATATGTTTGGGGTACATCCTATTAGAGGCACCTCTATTTAATTCTAGCCATATAGAAAGTATGACAGCCATGGGCTTGATGTTATTCTTGTGAGCTGTGAGGTACTTAATAATAATAATAATAATAATAATATATTAGATTTATATAGCGCTTTTTAATGATCTCAAAGACGCTTAACATATTCGGGGGGAAAACGGTGTGAGACAGACAGGAGACGAACGACAAAAACAGGCGACATACACAGGCACAATCACATACATACACACGGACTGATGGGTAGGGGGAGTGAGGGGGCTACGGATAAGCAGATGAGAAGAGATGTGTTTTGAGGCGGGACTGGAATATGGTGAGGGAATCGGAGTCTCTGATGAGTTTGGGGAGTGAGTTCCAGAGCTTGGGAGCTGCCCTGGAGAATGCTCCCAAGCTCTTTAATACTTACCTATATTATTGATTGATACATGTTTATATATGCATTTTTGTATATATTGTTGTACATTATGTATATGTGGTTTTCTTTATATACATATAACATTACCTGTGATTATATGTGGGATATTTGGGTCACTGGCGTTATCATGTGACCAGAGAGTTTACTTTTTAAGATGTGCAGATTTATTAACTCTGAAGAAGAGCATCTGCTCAAAACATCACTAACTAAGACGAGCCAATAAATTGCACTTAAAGGGAGCTACAGTGTGCGGACCTTCTTCTACATTTTTTAAACTCTATATTCTCCTCATGATTATTTCCTCTTTTTTCGCCGTGATTTTTCCCACTCATTCGCCAAGTCCCCAACCCCCACCCCCCTAAAAAAAACTATTTTTGTTCAGGCAGCCAGCGCGGCCTTCCAAATGCACAATTGCTTTCCTCTGTGAGCTCTCCTGTTTCCCGGTATGCTAATTTCCTGTGATGATCAGAGGGACGCGGGGATAAAAGTGCTGCGCTTTAAGCACTTTTTAGTTTTTATATTGTTGCCATAGTAACATGAAACTGGAGGCCAAATCAATGTGGCTTCTCTCATTTGCATGGAGAAATAGAATCCTTAAACGGAAACAGAAGGGAAAGAGAGAGGGAAGAGTAAAAGAGGCAGAAAGAGGGGAAAACAAATGTCATCCCATAGCATCACCCTTCCTTCAGTACGAACTAGTTTAACAAGAACAGCCACTATCTATGCATGGCGCACACTTCCTCTACAACAGGCCAATCGCTTATTAAAGTGCACTTGCAAGAAACTCTTTCTCCTATCTGTGAGCTGGTCTCTACTGTACAACACCCCCATGTAGCTCCCATGCTGCACCGTTCACTTGATATGCACCCTGCATGCTGTTCCACTTTGAAGTTGTTCACAGGGCTACGGAGCTCTGATTATCCTGCCCCTCGCAAACGACTGCAGGAGCCACGGCGCTACAGCTACGAGCGCCGTCCAAGCCTTCCCGACCAACCGCAGACCATTCTAATTCAGCCCGAGAATCCTTAATTAGCTGTTAATTAGCTCAGCTCCTCCGTACGCCACTCGCCCTATCTCGTCATTTATCAGCTTCCCAGACTGGGCAGCTGTTAATGAATGGTGTAATTTATTCAGCCCAATCTGTTTGTCCTCAGAGTGCAGCACCGCGTAAAGACTGAGCACGGGCACATGCATGGAGTGATTAGGAAACATCTCACCGTGCTATCAGAGCAGTCAAACTGTCTGCAGGTAGCGCAGACCTGACCCTCTTTCCCTCTTTTAACGCCGGGTATTAACGCCGAACCCTTCGGTCTAATTACCATTCAGGCAGACAGATTGGAGGTGGCACCAAATACACACCTTCTGTCAGCAATCTCCTCCCATTCATCTATCACTACACCCAGCTGACTCCGGGGGATGTTAGTTACACAGAACACTTCGACTGCACCGGCTTTAGAATTCATCATGCAACAGTTGAGGTTATAGTGACACAAGGAGGTTGATGTCAGATCAGCGTTCGAGGAGCTCCCACCCATGAAGAGAGCAGGAGGGAGGGGATAGATATGAGAAGAGGTTCTGATGGTGGGTGGTACATGTAGCAGAACTCCATTGGATCTCATTGTCTCAATGCATGGTCAAGAAGTAGGGCTGTCAGTCGATTAAAATATTTGAATGCAATTAATCGCATGATTGTCCATAGTTAATTGGGATTAATCACAAATTAATCACACATTTTGTATCTGTTCTAAATGTACCTTAAAGGGAGATTTGTCAAGTATTTAATACTCTTATCAACATGGGAGTGGACAAATATGCTTGTTTTATGTAAATATATGTAAATATTTATTTTTGGAAATCAATGAACAACACAAATCAATGACAGATATTGATCCAGAAACCCTCACAGGTACTGCATTTAGCATAAAACAATATGCTCCAATCATAACATGTCAAACTGCAGCCCAACAGGCAACAACAGCTGTCAGTGTGTCAGTGTGCTGACTTGACTATGACTTGCCCCAAACTGCATGTGATTATCATAAAGTGGGCATGTCTGTAAAGGGGAGACTCGTGGGTACCCATAGACCCCATTTACATTCACATATCTGGAGGTCAGAGGTCAACGGACCCCTTTGAAAATGGTCATGCCAGTTTTTCCTGGCCAAAAAATTTGCGCCAGTTTGGAGCGTTATTTAGCCTCCTTTGTGACAAGCTTGTACGGCATACAATGTATGGCAATACAATATGGTTGGTACCAATGGATTCATTAGATTTTCTCGTTTCATATGATGCCAGTATCTTCACTCTAGCTTTAAAACTGAGCTGCTACAACCTAAAAATCACAAGTTGCGTTAATGTGTTAAAGAAATTAGTGGCGTTAAAACAAATTTGCGTTAATTATTAAACGGCTACTTACTTAAGAAATCAATATTTTGACACAAAACGGCCCGCCAGAGTCCGACATCAGAGCTGCGCCTATAGCAACGGTCTGTTATAGAGAAATTACAGACCGCAGAACGCTGTGATTGACCAATCAAAATCGAGTATTCAACTCAGCCGTGTAATAATATCGCGTTAACATTGACAGCCCTATCAAGAAGTCATGCTTTCTGTTGGTTCTGGCATCTGATAGGAAAGAAAGTCATTCAAATTCTGAATCCACTGGATAATAATATTGTAGATATTCTAAAAGAATGAGTCGGTGGCCTGACATTGGCAGGGATCACATAATGTATACCCCCCTCAGGTTGCAGCCCCGGGTTAAGTCAGTTCAAAGAGGAACACTAAAGCAGGTTTGGCTGCATCCCAAGGAAACGTGGTGTTCGTAAGGCTGCCATGTAATTACCTCCCAACAGCCCTCTGATTCCACTTAGCACTGGGCTTAATCTTTATAGGCCTCTATAATGCATGGCAGCCATTAGTCACTTCACATAGGTTGTTTGTCATCTTGCAGCAACATGGAGCGTTCAAGAAAACACAAGGAGAGGGGACCCACGACTGGAATTCTTGTGGCAGTAACGGAATTCCAGTAATCCCAAGAGGGAATCTCTGGGAATTCTGTAGAGACGGAGTCAAAAATTTGTGCTGAAAAGGGGTTTGGGAATGGAATTCAGAGATGAAAGCCAGACCCCCTCGCCATACTTCACACAAAGGGCCAAATTACAGATGAAGTCGTCATTGTTTTCCACGGCCAAACAGATTTGCCTTAAATGAGGCTTTGGCTCAATGACTGCGGAATCCTCTCATCAGGCCCAAGTCCACGTGGTAGCCTGGTGTGATATCTCTCGGGCAGGAGCCGAGTAAACACAGAGTAAACACTGACATCATCTATGGGAACAGATAGAGTGTGACATCAGCGGGAAATGTTCAAGAGCAATGCCTCATTTTAGGCTGGACGCTGTGTTCAGGCTTAGAACTTTAAAGGAAAGAGCTGCATGTTTAAAAGTGAGTTTGCATTTTGACATTTTAATGTAGCTGATGGAAATTTGCTTGTGGTAAAAGTGGTAAAAACAAAGTGTCTATAGTCAAACAATAAAACCTTGAAGGTGCTATTGACATTAAACAAAACATGAATTTTGGACCCGTCAAAATTTTTAAAAGATGATAAAAAATGTTTTTAAGAAAAGCCATACTTTTATTTGGCTTTCTAAAGGCTCTGTGGATGTATTATTTGATTATTATTATTAATCTACAAAAATCTTTTAGCAATATGTTGTTTAATGCATAAAATGGTAATAAATAAAGAAATAAAACAAGATTTCACATCCATCTGCCGAAGCGGGAAACTTTCTCTGTGCTCACCATGACTCTGAGTTAAAGACGAGTACATACGAGCAGGGTTTGTATTCCAGGTTATAATATTCCAGGATGCAATTTACACAAGTGTGATGTGATGTGATGTGGATGTCCAGTGCACATACACTGACAATGGACTAGTAGGAGACATCTTAAGTCCACGTTAAAGGGACTGTTTGTAGGATTCAGAAATGTCTTGTTAACAGCTTCACCTGTGGCCGTTAAGTCAACTAAAGTCAGTGTCCTGTTGCTCGAGCTTGTGCTCGCTCTACATAGACATGAAGGAGCATCGGTCAACACAGTGAAGGGACACACGTCAGCTAAAAGCACAATATCACTCTATATTTCAGCTGCTTGGCAGTAATGTTAGCTGACCAGACGAAGGTCTCTCCATGAATCAATGCTGATCCTAGTGTTGGCTTTTCCTGCTCAGCCTCCCGACCGCAGCCGGAGGGAACAGGGGAGACACCGGAGTTTTGGTCGGAGACGATAACGTTACTCTCTGCGGAGCCCCGTCACTTCACAAGACACGGGAAACCTCTGTTGGTCTGGAGGAGCTGCAGCAGTTATTTCTGCACAAACGTCCACTGTACATTCACTAGATATTCTCAGAGCTAAACTAACTCTATTGCAGTTTGGAGTATGCGCGCATGCACGTGAGGTGGAGAGAGAGAGAGAACGAGTGCGGTGTGTGAGTGAAGGCAGGCAGAGGAGCAGAGACTCCGGTCCTGGAGACCAAAGCTACGGTCTCCCCCTGCGTCCTCCGACCGCGGCCAACACTGTTTAACAGACGGGCTTCACTAGATACAACCAAGAGGTTTTGGTGCTTCACTGTAGTTTGTGTTGGAGTCTGAGTCTGAACAGCGTAGCCACATGCGAGCGCGCATGGGACACCGACCAGCAATGATTTATACATGTAAGAAGTTACAAACAGTCCCTTTAAACTAAAATAAAAAAATATATATTTACATATTCATAGATTCTGTATTTTTCATTGAGGGAGAAAAAGTAGATGTCATTTTAAAACCTATTGATTGAATTTTTTGTAAAATCAGAAACAAAATATTGTGTTAAATTAGGGCTGTGAAAGTTGACGTGATAATAACAGGTTAACTCAAATTTGTTTTAACGCAATTTGTGATTTTAAGGTTGTAGCAGGCTCCATTTACAGCTAGAGTGAAGACTGGCATCATATGAAGCTAAAACATCGAAGGAAGCCATTGGTACCAACCAATAATGAATGAACGCTCCAAACTTGCGCTAAATTTTGGCGAGGAAAAACTGGCATGGCCATTTTCAAAGGGGTCTCTTGACCTCTGACCTCCAGATCAGTGAATGTAAATGGGTTCTATGGGTACCCACGAGTCTCCCCTTTACAGACATGCCCACTTTATGATAATCACATGCAGTTTGGGGCAAGTCATAGTCAAGTCAGCACACTGACACACTGACAGCTGTTGTTGCCTGTTGGGCTGCAGTTTGCCATGTTATGATTGGAGCATATTGTTTTATGCTAAATGCAGTACCTGTGAGGGTTTCTGGATCAATATCTGTCATTGTTTTGTGTTGTTCATTGATATCCAATAATAAATATATACATACATTTGCATAAAGCAGTATATTTACCTACTCCCATGTTTATAAGAGTATTACATACTTGGCAGGTCTCCCTTTAAGGTACATTTTGAACAAAAAAAAAAAACTTGTGATTAATCACGATTAACTATGGACTACCATGCGACTAATCGCAATTAAATGTTTTAATCGATTGACAGCCCTACTGCCTACACTACTATCTGCAGTGGAAAACGAAATAGAGAAAAGGAACCAAAAAGTGAGTTGAGTCGAGCAGAGCCGTACCATGCAGTAGAAACACGTCTTTAGTAGAAGTATTTAGTGCTGACAGCCCACAGCTGTACGTGATAACCTGTATTTCTGCTCTAACAATGACAGCCCTGCAGGTGGTGCAGGTCATACATTATTCTTGCTCAACAGAGTCTTGAAAATGAAGTCCTAAAACATGATGTTTCAATCATGTTTTAGTTTTCCTGCATTCTGCAAGAAAAACATTGATTAAATTGTGATTGTATTTTTTGGCCAGTGTTGATCACAACCATAACTACAGTAAAAACATAAAACCTAAGTTGTAAAAAAACAATTATCCTTTAAATCACGCATACCAAGAAGATGAAGGGTTGTTGCAGGTGTCCTCATTGAAGGGAAAAGGCAGGTGTGCGAGTAAGCGCTCACACACACTTAGACACACACACACACACTCCTCAGTTACAGCGTAATTGACACACTGCACCCCTGGACATTGACCAGGTGTTGCCTTCATGCTGTTCACATACCTGTCTCCTCTCAGCCACCTGACTGTGGAGAATAAAAGGCCTGATTAATTTAGGCTGTAGCTTCTCTTTTCAAACCGGCCCGCTGCTCGCTTTCATCTATTTGCACTGCATTTGATCTTTAGTGAGGCTGTTAACAGCACCACTAAATTAGACCATTGGCCCCAGACGAAGTCCGTCCTAATTACCGTCCCCTCTGCTTAACAAAAGGCCCGAGGCCTCAGGCCTAACCAGTACGCCTTCTTCAACAGTCACACACACACACACACACACACAGCTTCACGTTCATAAACTCGGAAGCAGAAAGGCTTTCAAACGTGTAGAAATACAAAGTGTGGCCAAATGAAAAACACATCTGATGTTGTGGTCATTCATCCTTAAATGTCTGTTTATTTAGATTTTCATTACCTCAAAAGGGAAACTTATACTATATGCTATATATATTTATTTAAGATCATGTTCACTCCATCGCCCCGCTGCTATTCTGTCCTTCAGAGGTTGTAGAGGGCTCAGTTTTTAAGCTATAGAGGGAAGATTCTGGTATCACGTGAAACTAAAGACACTAGATCTAAGGAATCCATTGTTACCAACCATGTCATACTAGCTTGTCGGCAAGAACGCTAAATAACGCTACGAAGTTACGCAAAAAACTGGCAAGCCATTTTATTTTATTTTTTTAGATTATTTTTTGGCCTTTTAATGCCTTTATTGATAGAGAGAGAGTTAGTAATGAAAGGGGGAGAGAGAGGGGATGACATGCAGCAAAGGGCCACAGGTCGGATTCAAACCCCTGGCCGCTGTGGTAAGGACTCAGCCTTAGTACATGGGGTGCCGCTGTAGCTCACCTGGTAGAGCAGGCCATTTTCAAAGGGGTCCCTTGACCTCTGACCTCCAGATATGTGAATGTAAATGGGTTCTATGGGTACCCACGAGTCTCCCCTTTACAGACATGCCCACTTTATGATAATCACATGCAGTTTGGGGCCAAAACCATGCCGTTTTTTACATGCAGTACAAATGTGTTATTTTTGCCTATACAAAAATGATGTGTTCCGCCCAACTGTATTCATGTGTGATGATGTTAGTCCCCATAGGAGATATTTTGTTTAGTGTGACCATTTTTTTAAACTTGACCTCACCGTATAAAATGACCTGTGGTGACCTCTAGGATAATCACAGCCTCATGAAACTTTACAACCACAAACTAGAGACCTAGAGCACTCAGAGGATGGATGGATCAAACTAGAGACCTAGAGCATTCAGAGGATGGATGGATCAAACTAGAGACCTAGAGCATTCAGAGGATGGATGGATCAAACTAGAGACCTAGAGCACTCAGAGGATGGATGGATCAAACTAGAGACCTAGAGCATTCAGAGGATGGATGGATCAAACTAGAGACCTAGAGCACTCAGAGGATGGATGGATCAAACTAGAGACCTAGAGCATTCAGAGGATGGATGGATCAAACTAGAGACCTAGAGCATT
>CAKAKR010057577.1:4350-44118 GCA_916700685.1 Adelosebastes latens
ATTTGTTCAGGTTTAAGTACTTAATGTTAGTATGCACTGGTCAGAGTTTAGGTAGAAGTTCAGTTTTGTTTTTATAAATCTCAGATTTTTCATTTGAAATGACTGACGCAAGATGTGAAGTTGTCTATAGTCAGATGAGCAGCAACAAAGTTAATGTACTTGGATTCAAAAGTTTTATCTGGCAAAGATACTTAAATCATGGGACTAGATATCTTTTTCTTGCTGCTCATATGCAAAAAAGAGGATTACAAGATGCAGAGAACACTGTAAAGTGTAATAATGACAACGTGTGTATCGACCTATTACACTTCAAAAAGGAAGTAACTGAAAATAGCCACCGTGGTCCTTTTACACTGTCGCATTCTGAGTTTTACAATAAATTCAAAACACTTAGAATTAATAAATGCCAATAAATTAACAAAATGACTAACAATATATAATTGTAAAAATATTAGAACTGTGACCGCCTATCCTACGACTGTCCAGTGTTCCAGCTAAATGTAGTTTAAATTTACAGACAAAAAAAAAAAAAAAGACTAGCAACATTACCCTTAAAGCCAAGCTGTATTTACCATTTCCACAGTGCGTTGTGGTAAGTATTTCATATTAATATTTTAGTCACACCTTATATACACACACACACTCAATTTTCTCACTTTATACCCGCTTTGAATTGGCACAGACATGATGTGGCTCATGACCTCAAGCTTCAATTGAAGTCAAAACCATTCAGTGATTCCAAGAACACTTAAACGCACAAGAAAAGTGACAAACTAGTTCTAGTCTTACCTTCTTTAGTCAGGGGTCTCCTCACAACATACTGCCTCACATCATCCTCCTTAGCCAGGTTGAAGAGCTTGCGGATCTTGCTGGCCCTCTTGGGACCAAGACGGCGAGGGACGGTGCTGTCGGTCAGCCCGGGAATGTCCTTCTCGCCTGAGAATAACCAGATGACGAGGAGATGAGTAAAAACGATCAACTTGATTAAAACCAAGTTCACTTTCTTAAGATGTAGGCAGTGCAATTTGTATTTGCTTAATTTTCAACAATCACTTAAAAACTAAAAGAGTGTTTAGTTCCCCAGAGAAAAGAGACATCTGCCTGAAGCCACAATTAAAAAGCCCTTCTCACTATGCATCAACAGGAAACTGGAGCAATATCAAAGAAATGAACACACTGCTGCATTTTGTCATATTATAAAATGAGACATCCTTAGTGTCATTCTGACGTTAATGTACACGAGACACAATGAGAGAGCATTGCAGTTCAACCATCCACTGATCCTGGACCTGGTCGTATCTGGTAAGCGGCTCCACAGTTACTCTGGCAACACGCCGTCCCCCCTTAATGACTACAGATCAGTCAGAAAGGGTCTACTGGTGTGCCATAAACAATTTTCAAGTGATATTAAGATACATTTCCAAATAAGCCTGTGCTGTGTAGCCACCGAGACTTAACTGTTGGTTTACTGGTCAATAGTTGGCTTCGGTATCCAGATTGAACACATTACCTTTCTTGACGATGACCAAGTTGAGCACGCTGAGATTGGCGTCAACGATGCAACCACGGACAGACTTGCGCTTGCGCTCGCCAGTCCTGCGGGGACGGTAGCAGGAGTGGCCCTTGCTGAGCAGCAGCCGCACGCGGCCGTGGGTCAGCACACCCTGCTTCATGGGGAAGCCCTGCTTGTCGTTGCCTCCGCTGATGCGCACCACATAACCCTGCAGAAGTACAGAAAACAAGTTGTTACTTCTAAGCTTTTCCATTTAGGGTTACTGGTAAGCAATGTGTCATAGTATAAAGATTGTTTGCAGAATGCATGAAGATCGCAGACTTAACCACTTAAATTTAAAATTGCACTTATTTTTTGACAGACAGGGCTGCAACCTTTCTGAGATTTCAAGAATTCAGACTGTAAATGGATAGTCGACTGTCCTTTAATAATCAAGTGGCTAAAACGCTGTGGCTTCTGTGGTTAGACGGCAGAATAGGTTGTCCCAACGCTTCTCGTCCACAAAAACACAAATCAAAGCGTCCTTGAGCAAGACACTGAACCCCAAGTACTCTAATGGCCAAGCCAGCATATTGTATGGCTATAACTGCAGTCCATTTACCATTCCTCCAGGCCTGTGACCTTTTCAGAACTTGGCCAACCCAACTTTGGCTTTGTGACTTAATTTTGCAGTCTTTAACATTAAGACTTAAAAGTTGCTGAGTTAACTAGTTGTTGTTTTCTTTGAGGATGCAAGGGAGTTGACAGAGCGATGCTGTTTCAATCAGCCATGGTTATAAAACAGAAGCAGTTTTAGTGTCATTCTGACACGAATGTACACGAGACAATGAGAGAGCATTGCAGTTCAACCATCCACTGATTCTGGACCTGGTCGTATCTGTAAGCGGCTCCACAGTTACTCTGGCAACACGCTGTCCCCCCTTAATGACTACAGATCAGTCAGAAAGGGTCTACTGGTGTGCCACATTGTGTATGAGAACTATACAACCCCCTTTTCCCCCCCATTCAAACTGAAATATCCACTCAGCACTAGGGATGTCACGAGAACTGATACTTTTGTTCTCATCTGCTGTGAAATGAAGGAAGAAGAAGAACGCCGTAACAGCACGGAAAAAAACAACAACACGAGACGTGAAAGATGGCAGCTGCTGCAGCACTACCTCCGTCTCAACTCGTTGAGAAAACAAATAGCAAGAGTCGGGTATGGAAGTACTTTGCGTTCGAGGCGGATTTACAAGGAGTAATAATAGATTCGCAAAAAACAGAATGTGGTGCAGTAACGGTGCCGTCGTACTTTTCTTTCCAAAGGAGGAAATACTTCCAATTTAGCAAAGCACCTCAAAAGACACATCCAGAAAATATTGTTTGTTTTAAATACTTGAAGGCCACTGTTCTGTTTTGCAATGTTAATAGACGTTTCTTTTTATTTATTACTTAAAGACTACATGCCTCTGTTTTTTATAATGTTCAAATGTTTTAATAAAACGTGTGCGTAGTGTATTACATAGGATTTATTGTTTTTTTACCGTGGTGTCGAATTGGTATCGAGAATCGTGTAGATTCACTGGTATTGGTATCGACTACTAGATTTCTGGTACCGTGACATCCCTACTCAGCACCATGATGTCCCAAAGAGATCACATTACTTTACCTTCCACTCATCTCCCAGAGGGTCAGCAGGCACCTCAGTGGCCATACGCTTCTCATAGAAAGTCCTCAGCTTGCGCTCATCATCAACTTCAATCAGCTTCTGGCAGCCAGTAGCGGGGAATGAGATGTTCAGCTGGAAAACACAGTTGTAATATAGTTAGAACAATTACTTGGGGTCCACATGGGTCATAACAGGTAGTCCTCATGCAGGTAGATGTAGCAGGTAATGTTAGCTATGTAAGAAGGTAAAGCTGGCAGATATAAGACAAAACTGAGGTTCAATAGTAATGTTAAAAACAACCATTAGTCACATCTGAGCTGAGGTTCACAGTAGCTCACTGTGGAGGCCTGTTAGCTTATATGTCGGATAGATAACGTTAACATGGTAGACACTACTAGCATTAACACAACTGGTTTAAGGGCTAACGCTACAAACGGATAACACGATAGGTTTACGTAACGTAAGCTACAAGAGTTTGAGTTTTTATTGCAATAAACCGACACTTGGTGCACGTTTCGCTGTGTGCCGCCATGTTTCTACTAGCAGACAGACTCGTCGGCGCTGAACTCTCTCATCATAATCTAAACTCATCTGAAGAGTCAGAGCCGCGACTGCTACATCAAACTAGTCCGCTTTAAAGTTCACACTCTTAGCATCAACCATACATGAGTATTTTATAGAAAATAGGTTTTCACAGAGATTTAGAGTTAGAGAAACATTGGTACCTTCATCTTGCTAAACCGGCCCAAAGTCGGTCCGCCACGGAAAAGAGGCCGGATATCCGCTCCGTGGTCTCACATAGGCCTCATATGTTCTCGCGATAACTGGCTCGTTGTCATTTTCTAATCAGACTCAAGCTGAAGGTTATTATACAAATTACACACCAAAAACTAATGCCGGTATGTATATATTGCATGTTGTATTACATGTGCATATTGTATATTATAAATTGTATATTATAAATAATAATCTGCGCATATAAGAAAAGATAACAAATAGTCAATATGATTAAGTTAAATAAGTAATGAATTGGTATTCTGGAATTATATTTTGTTTTATATTTTGCCTTATATTTTGATAAGGATAATTTTATCAGTAATTAATTTAATTTCTGTATGACACAGATTAAAGGTAATAATTATAGTTAGAATAATTATAAATAATAATAATTATAGTTAGACAAATTTAGGAAAATGAGAGTATATGTATGACTCAATGAGGAAGCTGGTTAATAATTAATAATTGACTTATGGAGAAGGGGTCGGATTAAATAAGTTTCCACTTGTTGGTATGATCATTCTTTTTCTCTATTTTTTATTTTATTTTTTTTGTATTCTACATGTTCGAAATACATTTTGAAATGAAAATTAAATGAAATGAACATATATGTCTTTATCTTTTTATTCATTTATCTTTATTAGTTAAAAGGTATGTTTCATGTAAAAAACAATTACATACCAAGATTGATGTACTAATAGGTTAATTAGTAGCCTAGAACAAAATACGTAGGCCCTATTTATTTATTCATTTATTTATTTATAATTTATTTGTCTGTTTTTTTCGTTCGCACGTAAAATACTAAACTGTAAGAGAAGATAACCCCTCACACAAGAGATGGAAAGGTCTAGACTAAAACTTTCCTAAAACTCAAAGCAAAATAAACAAATTGCATTAACTAATTAACTGTATTAATTAAGTTATGACCATGTAAGTATATATAACATTAACACAATGAGGGCATTATTGAGTCACTGCATGTCTCAGCCAGAGGGTGCCAGAGAGTACATAAGGAGCTGTGATTCATCCCACACTCCAATCAGAGAAAAATCCTTTGTATGCTCCACAAATCGTCTTCAAAATTAGGCTACACATCACTTTTAGTATTTAGCAGCTCAAATATACAATAATATTTAACAACACTGATATTATACATGCCATAGGCCACTTCAGCATGCATGAAAGCAGCTGCTGAACACAGTTCCTCATTTTATGGTGTGAAAAAACACTTGAACTTGAACTATGAACTTTATTAACAACATGAAGACAACAGTTTAAAAACAAAGATGTATTTGCAAAAAAAGAAAAGCAAATCCAAAATCACTAGACAGAGTTAAGTAAGAACAACATACGTGATAGAATAGATAAATAAATATTAAAATTGATAAATAAAATACAATCTAAAAACCTAATTGACATAGAGGTAAACATTAGGAGTTTACAGATAATGTAGGCCTACAGATTCACCAGACTTTGGGGATTTTGACTTCATAAAGTTCAAGGATGACAGGAAATTAACAAATTCAGCATACACACAATACCAGAAGAAGTGACATGTCAAAGTAGGAAAAGCACTTCTGAAAATAATTTCAGTGTTGTGCACGCTGGCTCACTGTCACACTGTCACGGCTGACTGGAACACTTGAACAGAAGCCATCATTAATGTTATTAGTAACACTGTGCTTTTGCTGTTATGACAAGTCTCATGTCATTGATGCATAAACATGTATGCAGCATTTAAATGTTGTAGCTGGTTGAGATGGAGCTTAACCACCTTCATATACTGTTGTATAGCTTAATTTACTGTAAAACAAAAAGCATTTGGGGTCTTATAATATTCATCTGTAAAGTAACTAGTAGCCGACCTGCTAAATAAATGTAGGCTAGAAGAGTAAAACGTGCAAAAATAGAAGTATATAAAATGTAAATACTCAAGTAGAGTAGCCCACATGTAGGCTACCTAAGCAATGGTGCAATGTATATTTACTCAAGAATTGTACTTAAGTACAATTTTGAGGTTCTTGTACTTTCTTTCCCATTTAATGCTACTTTATACTTCTACTCCACTACATTTTGGAGGCAAATATTGTAGCCTACTTTAACTCCACTGCATTTACTTGACACCTTTAGTTACTTTGTAGATTTAGATTATTAATATAAAATCAACTAATACATTAGGATATATTGTTATAGATTAAGTATATTTTGATGCTTGTACTTTTGTACCCTACTTTTACTTGAGCAGGCGCTTCAGATCAATCTGCACACGCACAAACAGACTTAAAAACAGCTTTTTCCCAACTGCCATAAACCTCCTGAACTCTGACATCTCCTCTGTTTGAGTTGAACACGTGCAATGTAAATCTACTGTAACGGACATGTGCAATAACACGTTGGTCAATTTTGTGTCACTTTTGTGCAATGTAAATACTGTAAATCTACTGTTACTGATATGTGCAATAACATATGCTGATCACTCTGTGCAATAATTATATAATTATCTGACGGACACTTTTTGCAATAATCTGACAAAACTGTAATCTGGCAAAACTGTCATCTCATCAATATACATATTGTATTTTTATATTTTATATTGTATTATCTTTTATATTTTTTATATTCATATTGCACTATCTCTTTTTTATTGTATTATCTTTTCATTCGCACCTATGGGATTGTCACAATCGAATTTCATTGAACTACACAATGACAATAAAGGGCTTGAATCTTGAATCTTGAATCTTAAGTAAAATTTTGAATGCAGTACTCTTTTTTTTTTACACTGTTGCTTTTAAAAGATCTGAATACTTCTTCCACCATTGTACCTAAGTAAGTGTACCAAGCTACTTTATATAACTTATATAGCTAACTTAACTGCTACCAAGTCAAATTGTCAAAAAACATTAATAATAATAATAATAATGAAATAATTTTAATCCCTGATGTAAAATTGACTTCTTTTTTTACGTGTGTATTTTCTTTTTTTCTTATTATTGTTTAATAATTGTTTTAAGACCATCATCCCTTTCTGAGCTGGTTATTTAGGCTTCCGGACTGAAGGCCGCTGTGGTGGGGTGGAAGGAAATGAGATGCAGATATATTGGCCCAACAATCATTAAAACAACACTTAATTGACATACAAATACCGTTAAGTAAAGCAGAGGTTAAAACTATCATTAAGGACTACATGCACAAAACCTGGCAAGAATACTGGGACTTAAGTGACACAGGGAGACATCTGTACAGTATTCAGAAACATGTAGTAGCTGGTGGGATACAGAGCATGGGAGCCCAAGGGAAGAGATGGTCATTACCCGTCTGAAAATAGGACATACAGGATTAAACCAAACACTCCATAGAATAGGCAAGCACCCAACTGGACTATGCACGCACTGTAATAAACCGGAAACTGTCAAGAAAGAAGGAAATTGCTATCAGGAGTAGATGATGGAAATATTACAAAGGGGAATCTGCTAGGAAAGACATCTAAGAAAGTACACAATCTTCTAATTAATTACTTAACGGCAACAGGAATAATGGAGATAATTTAATTATTATTATTATTATTATTATTATTTTATTTTAGTTAGTTGTTATAATAATAATAATAATAATAATAATAATAATAATAATTATTATTAATAATAATTTTTATTTATTTTTATTTTTTATTTTTTTCCTGCCAATCTACTGCTCCACACTCCAGTCCAGTATTGTTTGTTTGTTTGTTTGTTTATTAAGATCCCCATTAGCTTTTGCATAGCAGCATGGTGACAATACAAAAATACACATTCACACTACTCATCATACACTAACATAACACATCGTTGCGGTAATGCACCTATCAGCTGGTTTGCCAACCGCCAATAAACAGCAAAGAAGAAGAAGAAGAAGAAGAAGAAGAAGGCCGCTGTGGTCACATTACACCGAAGAAGACGGAAGTAGACCGGAGTGAATCCTCTCGCTGCACTTGAACACTCTTCGGCTACAGACCGAGCAGCTGTCAATGCAACACACAGACACACAGTTACTGACTCTGAGCGTCACGACGAGCAGGAGGAGGCTTTGTGGAAGGACAGACAGCGGCTTTAAAATGCAGCACAGCGACGTCTTTTGTAGCTTATCACATTGTCGTGTCAGGGTCTCAAAACGTTAACATCTAACGTGTGAACAACGAGCCGAGAGATAGGGACATTTTCATCAAAGAGTGGTTGTTTTTTCTCTGAGTGTTGTCTGCTGTCCATCCAGACAGGACTAGTCCAGACATGAGTAACGTTAAGCTCATTTTTTGGGACCAGTTGCAGGCTGGCAGCTCCGATGTGGATTGGTGTGAAGGCAATTACCTAATTTACCCCAGCATCGCTGAATTTTACAACACGGTCGGTTTGTCCAGCGTTAGCTAACGAAGTGTACTATCTTGTGTTTTTGCATAACACAGCTGTATGTGTACAGTCACAGTTAGATAACTAGACTGCAGCTTTTCTGCCTGTTTTTACTTTCTATATGCACTGCTTTCTTATAGTTTTTAATTTTATTCTCCATAGCTAGCTGTAACTTTCATTTATCTTCATGTTGTTTACAGTTAGCATCAGGTTTTTTCTTCATTTCCACTGGCTGTTTAACTTTGTTAAAGGTGCACTGATCAACTTCTTATGACAAGCATGACGTCATTGAGCTGCATCGATCAGTTCAACTGTGATATATTATATATTTTTTTGCTCATAGCTTTTTTCCCCCTTTGTTTTGTTTATCATTTCAGATCAGCAACATTTTGTTTTTTGTTTTGCCGCCCATATTAATGTGCTTGTTCCGCCAATATGCAACACATTTCAACAGTGGGATTTACCTCATATGGAGTCTACTAGTGGTGGTTGGTAAGTTGGCTGTGTGATGACCTTTTAACCTTTCATGTTTCTGTTCAGCTTTGTGGGAGACCTTCATCATCTTAATTTCACCTTCAAGTACCATCAGCTAACAAAGCACATCTAATACATTATCTAAACATTTTGTAAAGTGCCAGGCTACAATTCATGTGTTTTTATATAAACTCTGAAAAAAAAGTTTGGAAATTTGTGTTTGGTCGATTAATTCTCTGTTGTCATAATGCTAATTGGCATTGTATTTGACATCGTTGGAAAGCCTGTTTATTTACCTTTACAATGATGTCCAACTTGTAAGGATCATGCATTTGTGGGATTAGCATTGTAACAACAGAGAAATAATCCACCAAACACAAATTTCCAAACTTTTTTTTCAGAGTTTATGTCAGTTGATGTAATATATAAACATGCTTTATATCTGCTGTATGAAGTGCTTGATTTATACAAAGATTATTAGAGTGTGCATGGTCTGTAATAATCTTTTAAAAGAAAATACACTGCTGCTGAAACAATTAGCTGCCAGAAAAATAACAATTTTGACAATTTATTATTTAAGTCATTTTTTTAAGCAAAAAGTCACTGGTTCCAGCTTCTCAAATGTGAATATTTGCTGGATTTCATAGTCTCCTGTGAATATTTTTTGGGATGTGTACTGTTAGTTGGACATTTAGAAATTGTGACTGTAATTTTTCCCTTTTTTTGTGACATTTAATTGACTAAACGATTAATCTGAATAATAGACAGATTAAACCTGCAGTAAGCAAAATGTTTTTGGCATCAATGGGCAAAAATTCCATAATAACCTTTCAGCATATTGTGATTCAAGTGTTCTATGAGAAAACTAGACTACCGCACTACTACTACTACTCATGGCTCTGTTTTCAGGCTTTAAAAAATCTAGCCCGTGACGGGAGATTTTGGCCAATCACAGGTCATTTCAGAGAGAGCGTTCCTATTGGCTGTGCTCCGGCTGGTGGGCGGTGCTTGTTATTTCCTCAACTGTTCTCAACATGGCTGACGGGTCACAAACTTTCTCATTTTACAGCTAAACAGTACACTACAAGATGATTCTGAAAAAATTTGAGGCAAGAAATAGGCATTACAGTAACAGAATATTGATTCATATTTGATCAGCGCTGCCTAGTTTGACCGTTCGATCGGATTTCGTGAGTGATTGACAGCTGCTCAGAGACGGCAGGCTCCAGATCAGCTCTGATTGGTTGTTTTCCTCCGGTCTGTGAAATTTTGCAGATGCCATTAGGCGCACCGGCCTTTCTCATGCACTACTGTCAGAATATAGTGACCATTTTTTAAAAATAACTTTTTAAATCATATTTGCTTCAATCCTACCCACTGCAGCTTTAATAAACTGAATATTTTGTTTTTTTTTGGACTGTTAGTCGGACAAAACAAGCAATTACAATGTGTGAACTTGGGCACTGGACGTTGTGAAAGGCATTTTTAAAGTATTTTCTGACGATATAAACCAAAGAGTGTTCAATTTATTGAGAAATGTTCTGCAAATTAATAGATAGTGAAATTATTCGGTAATTGCAGCCCTAGAATGCACAAACAATGAGTGAGTACATACACAAAGTACACGAGTTACACATTGTACAACATGTATGAGTTGTATGTAGGGGCCCACATTCTTAAACGGCAACAACACCACAGTTAGGAAGTAGGTTTCCTTAGCTGTCGCTGTCCTCATTTATAGCTTTAGGTTGTCCTGAATTTATTTCACCCTCCTTAGAAAAACACTATATTATGACTAGGCTTATTCATTGGTGGGATGAATAAGCCTATTGCCAAGATTTCATTTGATTGGACACAGTATTTCAGTTGTAAATGGTGCTACTGTATGTAAACAACAGCACAGTCTGAAAGAGATTACAGTGCACTGTTCTCTTGCCTTGCAGCTGTTACAAAAACACTCTGGTTGCACTGTCAGCAAAGATAACCTGACAGGCCTCCCAATGTTCCTGAGAGGTGACTTTACGGGATGATAACTGAGTAGCTGTTGAATACTGAACTTGAACTATGGGTCATGTATTCTCATGCTGGACTGTGTAACTTTGTATTCATCTCCCGTGTCAACACCTGCCTTCCAAACCAGTGATCTCAATAAATGCAGCCTCCTTTTTTTTTCATTCATACATTTCTTCTTCCATACCACAAATGCTTACTGTATATATGTGGCCTTTAGCTCTGACTGCATCCATTATTAGGAATCTGGAGGCTGTTAAAACTCACACAGCTGACGAGAGGGGTTACATGGTTTCATCTGTCTACCACCGTCTCTATAGCTGGAACGACCTTTGACCTCTGAGCAGAAAAACAACCCTATAGGTTCTAGCTTGAAAGCAACGTTCAGCTGCTTCTATTTGGTTTTGGCTTCAGATGTGTCGTACATATAGTTTAGGATGACGGCATTGCCTGCTACCAGTGCATATACAGTATTGGACTAATTTAATTATTGGTTAATCTGCAGATTTTTTTTTTTGTTGATTAATTGTTTGATCTATAAAATGTCAGAAAATAGGGAAAAATTATGGTGACAATTTCCAAATCCAGTCCCATGTGACATCTTAAAATGTCTTGTTTTGTCCAACTAACAGTCTAAAAAATATTTAGTTTACCATCATAGAAGACAGAAGAAACCAGCTAATATTTACATTTGAGAAGTGTGTAACATTTCTACAATCAATTAGTTAGTGTGTACCTTAATTAGTGTATAATCACCTGAAACTAAGAATTGTTGTGATTTTGTTAGTTTAAAATGAGCCCTTCATATCGACATAGGGAGTGGGTCCCCTTCATGGAGTCCTCCATGTTTCTACAGTAGCCCAGAACGGACAAACCAAACACTAGAGAGAGCCTTTCATGTTTTTACGTTAACCTGAAAACCACCGTAGTTCTCCCACACGCTTGTGAAACTGCGGTAACGTGAGCCGCAGAGTGCAAAACCGTGGTACCGCCAGCTACTGTCTGACTTCTGTTGCTCCTAAAGTAGTGTTATTATGGTATGGATAGCCTCTGAGCGAGGTGAACGGCGTTACCAGGGTTTTGCACTAATGTTACTGCAGTCTTGGAAAAGGAGGAGTGAGCGAAGGGCTACTCAGTTGGTTGCAATCTGCAGTCACACCACTAGATGCCGCCGAATCCTACACACAATTAATTTGATTCGATTTCCAGTTCAATTAATGAAATAGTTCCTGATTAATTTTCTGTAGATCGACTAATCAGTTAATCAAATAATTGCTTCAACTCTATTTCCATGAAAAAGTTGAGGCGGTCTCAGTAGACGTTTTGTTTTGACTGCCAATGATGTACGAGTTCTCTGACAGGTTGACATGATTAGTAACGTCTGGCTGAGAGCAGCAGTCCCTTTTGGATAAGAAGTTCGTTGAACTGTAGGAATCTCTTGTTATGAGAACAGATTCTTCTGATAATAGAAGGTCTGTTGGACCGTGATAACAAGGGGGCACTGACTGATCCATCCTTCCACAACATTTCAAAACTCCCAGTAACATTAACACCGGTTTTCAAGTTACTATTTGTGATTAACATGTTTATTCCAGTGTACAGTCCTGTCCCCGACATCCCTGAAGCCAGTCACTTGTCTGCCTAAAACATTTAATGTCACTATAATGTTTGTTTAAAGCGATAGTCCGGGTGTTTTGAAGTGGGGTTGTATGAGGTACTTATTTATAGTAGGTGTATTACCTGCAGTAGATGACGGTTGACACGCCCCCAGTTTGGAGAAACAGACAGGAGTACCAGCACAGATTAACTGATACATCTCTTTGACTTTCCTTTCTTTTCAAATGGACATAATGAAATCCAACACTGAACACATCAAATGTTTTATAAAGAGACACGCTCTCAATAATCCAGCCTCGTTAACACACTGACTGACTTCAGATGACAAACATCTGTGTGTTTCTGTGTCTCCTTCTTCCAGGAATTGGATCGACATATTTTCACGCCACTCTCAGCTTCCTCGGCCAGATGCTGGATGAGTTGGCCATCTTATGGGTGCTTATGTGTGCCATCGCCATGTGGTTTCCCAAGAGATACCTACCAAGGATGTTCAGGAGGGACCGGTATGTTGACTAGTGTAACTCTACCTACACACAGCTGGAGGTGTCTGATGCAGTAGTGGTTGTGTTACATTCATATTTTACAAACAACCAAAGAAACCACGTCACATTAAATCAATTTCACAACCAGGCAGAGGGCACTTTTATCTCGTATTTCAGGTAGACATACAGTATTAGTGGAGCTCAATGTTGTGTCACATGATGTGTGCCCACTGCTATGACTCCCCGTTTAATAATAGGCCTGTCTGAGATAGCTGACACCAGTAGAAACTGCATCACATGTCTTTACTTCTCTTTCCATTGTCACAGAGCTGTCATGGCAGCTCTTTCACTTCAGGCTGTTGGTTAAAAATGACCCCCTTGTTGCTGAGTGATTCTTGTTTATTGTCTGAGTGTTATAGTGTTATTGTGCTTTCAGCAAAGAGCTGTCAGACATTTCACAATACTTTTCTTAGAGTGCAAAATTGCTGCAATTTCTGTTGTTCTGACTTGTTTTGCTTTTCAATTCAGGTCAAGGTTCAAAGTGGTCATCGGCATCTTGTCGGGGATCACCACTGGGCTGGCCTTTGTTAAACCTGTCGTCAACTCTTTGTCACTGATGACTCTGGGCATCCCCTGCACCGTGCTGCTCATTACTGAGCTTAAAAGGTTAGTGAAAGTGTTTTTTTAAGGTACTGTAGGTGAACATGCAGCCCTGATCCAGGACCATCACATTATGTATCATGTAGGACTTCTCCACAAAAAATCACACATAAGCACCACTTTAAATCTGGTGTTTTACCAGAGATGTGCTCATAAGTTTCTTGGAAACAAGTCATTTACATGAAAAAGCATAAAAAAAGACTAATCAACTAAAGAAATCTTAGTCGACTAAGAGCAAAATGACCGATTAGTCAACTAATCGACTAAGAGAGGGCAGCACTAGTACCATGGACAAATGGATGGATAACTGGACAAAAAGGAAACGGTGTCAAGATGTAGTTTCTGCAGTCTACAGTATATTAACATATCACCTTTAGCCTTCTGTACTGTCTGACATGTTGTTTGTTCCAAGTTAATTATAGGACCTTATGATGTGAAAGAATGTTCCTGAAAACACACAACAAGCCACTCATGCCCTTTTGTGTGTGTGTATTGCTTCCCTCCGTCACAGCAATGTGTAGCTGCTCTGTTGTTTCCGTTTCCCACATACCTTACTCACCACTGTCGGTCTTGTAACCTGAAGTCATCCATTGTTCAACCTGTTAGTTATTCCTCACATTACTGCTAGTGCCAGTCATCTACTGAGGCTGCTTGTTTTTGTTCTGCTAAGTGGGAGATAGATCCTATGGGCCCGGCCTGATGGACTTTTGCCCTCAGAAGCAACTATTTTGTTGTTGTTTGCCTTTTTTACAGTACAGCTGGTGACCTCTATTCCAGTCACTTCCAGTTGGAACAAGAACAACGTGTCCCATTTTTAGGACATCCATTACAAATATTATATTAGTGTTGAAGCAATAATACCAGAAGTAATATTTGTGCTATAATAGCGGAGTTATTCTTAAGGGACAGGTATCATACAAAACAAACAAAAGTGATTTTGTCTGAAGGATGAGTTTGTGCACATGTGAGAGCTAAGTTCATTTTCACATTGCAAAGATAACGGGTGGATCCATTGACTGTATTCTTTTTAATTTACACAACAGATAGAACTCATTTTCATTCACATATCTTGAGGTCAGAGGTCAAGGGACCCCAGTGAAAATGTCCATGGCAGTTTTTCTTCGGCAAAGTTTAGCGTAAGTTTGGAGCATTATTTAGTCTTCTCCCCTACAAGCTAACATGACATGGTTGGTCCCAATGGATTCCTCAGGTTTTTTAGTTTCATTTGATTTTGTGGGTCCAGACGAATCTATAAGCCACGTCCATTTGCGTCTATATTGATTTACCACCATTTTTAATTGTGTTCAAATTAGATTTTTTGCTGCTACTCCTACAAATTTTGAGCAATCAACACCAAATTTGGTACAGAACAGCTCTGGACCAAGCTAAAAAACGTTTTTTTTTTTCGGATTTTATATGTTTTATTCAGTTTTGTTATAACTGGCCCCCAAACTTTGCTCCAATGCTGTGGGCAGTGCTTATAATGCAAAAATGTCATATCTCCTGAACGCTTTATGCTATTGTGACCACATTTAGTGGACATGTGCAAATATGATGTTTGAGTGACTATGACGAATTTGGTGCCATTTGGCCAATAGGTGACGCTGAAGCAGCATCATCTAACTATAAAAGAAGGAATCTCTGTCTGTCTGTCTATGTATGTATGACTGCCCTTCACTTATCAAGAACCGTTCATCCAATCAACTTCACACTTGGCGGGTACAAGCAGCCATACCGCAGTTCTTGACAACGCTGCAAGAAGCACCTCTGGGGGCCAAGCAATCTGCCCGTTCCAGACAGGCACACCCTCCGAACAGGCATTGCACTATATTGAAATACCATAAAATTTATCTGCCCAGATTTTAAAAAGTAAATTTTCTCATATTTTGTCATTGTCATATTACAACTGGCTTCTTATTTTCATAGTTTTGGCCATCATTACTATCTTTAATTACAAAATTGTTTCCCATCAAGTTAATTGCTGTTATCTTTGAAATCACTAAAAAGAAGTCTGATCAACATATTCAAACATATTTGCAAATAGAACTTATTTTGTACAAAAACTATGTTTTGACTTATTTTGAAGATCAAAATATATATTATTACTTATTGTCTGAGATTATTGACATCTAATATGCTAGCTAAGCCTTTATATCATTAATACCGATGCAAGAAGACCTCCAGACCTTTGCCTCACTGATCCTATGGAGCCTCTTCCTCTCTTTTCCCTTGAGTGAGCGAAGCGTCTCAGCAGTGCTCCACCCCAGATAGACAGACTGGCCTTTCCTTCACTTATCTTTGTCTCCGACACTCAAACTCTCCATCACACTCGCTGAGTGTCTCCAAGGAGAAATCCTGGTTTCATGTCATGTGTCTTATCTTACATGCTTCTGTTGGAGCTGATAGACACACTATTCCAGATATCCAGCTGTGTGGTGGTGATGGTTTTTTCAGCGTCTGTTAGCAGGAAGGGGTGTAGGCTTACTGTATGGCAGTTGTACTGTATGTATGTAAAGGCAGTTACTGAGCCCATAGCTGGCTTAGTACTGTCCAGCTCCCGTGTGAATATAATCGATCAAAACACTTCGAAGTAAAATAGAATATTGATGACAATTTAATGGCCTATTTCCCGCTGGGAAGTCGTATCATTGGCCATCTATTTTAGTACATCCTGTTGCTGATGAGGAGCCGTGACACCATTTTTTTCTGGCCCAATTATGTAACATAGTGACAGTTTTCCAGTTCGGTTCATTAATTGACTTAAAACGAGTCTGTAACTTTTGAAAGAAGCAATAACACAATCCTTTAGCTGCTACAGCCTTCCTTAGTCTGGTATGACTGGCAGCTCATGGTGGTTAGTGTTAGTTACACAGAAATATCTATCTAATGTTTACTAACATTTATGATACACGTCTCATCAACTCTCTCTTTATCTGCAGCAGCCAGCTGGTTTTAGTGAAAAAAAACTCTGATAAACCAAGACCCCAGGAAGAGCGCCTGACTTTGAAGCAAATTTGACATAGTTGCCAAACGGTAGAATTACAACTTTTGTGTCACATGATGCCATTGGGCCAAAAAAGACTTTCTCATAGACTTACATTGGGAAAGAGACGTCTGTAACTCAGATAATTTTTTTTGAGGTGAATCAACTTCCCAGTATGAACACTTAAATAACCCTTATTTAAATCATTAGGTCCTAAAAGTTTTAAAATGCACTAATAGCCGAATCCAGAGTTACTTCCCTTCCTCCGTTCATGTGAATTAGACCGAGGCTGGAGCGAGGGCCGGGAGGCGGGGTTAAAGAAAACGCTACTGCGCCTGATCTATGGGCCCAATGGATGCGGAAGATCGCTGGAAGATCCGGGTACTTTATCACTCGGAAGTGGAGCTTTTTTTGCTTCATGCGCCACTGAGCAACTCTCATAGGAATGAACGGGAGCCCGCCTCCAACACTATATCCAGTTCTCTTTATACATCCATGTGATTAACCCACTGCATGCTACATGTCCACCGTCAAACAGCAGACAGGTATAAAGGTATAAGGGATAATGTACACCGAGCCGGTCATTGTTCTGAAATAAACCCCAACAGGTGGATCCTGACGCGAGGCAGAGAGGTCTTGCATCCCCATAAAGGGTTAATTTCACAACAATGACCCGCTAGCTGTACATTATCTTCCTTATTACACAGCTACTTACTTAAGAAATCAATACTTTGACACAAAAACGGTCCTCCAGAGTCTGACATCAGAACTGCGTCCATAGCAACGGTCTGTTATACATAGCAACGGTCTGCTATAAAGAAATAACAGACTGTAGAACGCTGTGATTGACCAATCAGAATCGAGTATTCAACAAAGCCGTGTAATAAGTCAGGGATAATGTACAGCGAGCCAGTCATAAATAGTTCCATAAGCGAGCTTTAGAAAGGCAAAATGTCTTTACTTCTCTTTCCATTGACACAGAGACGTCATGGCTTCTCCTTCACTTTAAACTACCACTTAAATTTTCCATGGCCTCTGCAGCTGAGTGATGCATGTTGTTTGTGCTTTCTGGAAACTGTTTGTGTCGTCCCAACATTCCTTTCTCCTTGAAACAATAGTAGCTCAAACTTAAGGCTTGTTAAAGTGTATGACTACTTCATCAAGCGCTCAGTCTTAAGGGAAGGTGACAAACTGTGTCACAGTGACTAAACAGTTGCATCATCAACAGTCAGCCTTCCTTGCCCTAGCTGTCTTTGTTTTGGCACTGTTTGCCTCCGCCAGCAGCAGCAGCAGCAGCAGCAGCAGCAGCAGCAGCAGCAGCAGCAGCAGCAGCAGCAGGGCTTTAACTGGTGTGTCTAAGGAGGACACTAAGTATAGTTTTATCAGCGGCACTCTGGATAAGCACATGTCTCTGTAGGTCAGTGGTGTGTCCACTTGGAGATATTTATGCAGAGACCAGAATACTTGGATCACAGTTCTGTCAGCTCCCAAAAAGAAAGAGAAGATAATCCCCTTCTCTAAAAATAAATGTGCTAACCTACAATTTAACATCCTGGTATGGACATCTCAGATGTAGCCAGCTAGAGTGGACAACACAGACAGTCGAATCATTACAGAACCTCAGAACCAGCCGAGGGGATTATTTCACCACCAGAACTGAAGCCCAGACTCTGAAAGAGCCCATCCACACCCTGTTTGACCATGAATTCCTGACCTCTGTGAGGATTAACATGCCTCAGGCTAGAAAGAATATTTATATATTTAATTCCCACTCCAACTAAAATTTTAAATATTAAATTATAGTTTTATTTCAACTAAATTGTATGTACTTAAAAAAATCTCTCTCCCCATTTGTATCAGCTGATACTATTGGTGGAGGACATCCTGTGGTTTATGTTTCTATATGTTGTTTGCAGTGTTGGGCAAGTTAGTCAGGAAGTTACACTTTACTTATTACTCCTTTAAAAAGTAATAATATTTAGTCACTGTCCACACAGTCTGTGCACCTAAAAGACCTACCACCTTGGCATTTATTATTCAAATTTCAACCGAGGGTGCAAAACATTAAACTGAGGGTGCAATGCACGCTTTTGCACCCCCGCGTAGAACCAGTCCTGTCTCTTCCTCTCCCTCAAGGCACGGTCATACATGCACCTGAGGCGATATTTGCCTGAAAGTTCACCAAAGTTCAACTCAACACAATGCGAAGAGCGTTCACGTCATCGCAACATAAGCTTATCTGGCACAAAAAAAAAATCATGTTCTGGTAACGCAGAGTTACTTGGATTAATAACTGTATTACTGTTTTGGAAATTGTAATCCTTTACACTACTCGTTACTGGGGAAATAATATTACAGTAATGAAATATTGAGTAGGTTCCCCTACAGTTCCCCCTACAAAGTGTTTGAGCGTCTTTCAGCTCACTGTGTTGGTTTTCCATCCCATAACTAATAATAATAATACAGTTTAGGTCCAGTCTCATTTTCAGCTGTAGCAGGCAGCTCTAAAAACCTACTGTACGCTACCTGCCCAGCACCAAACAGCAGACAGGGTTAGCAGCTAACTGGTAAATATAGTGGAGCATTTAGCAGCTAAAGAGTCAGATATTAGCTAATGGAGATATTGGAGACCAAAATCAGAGATTAAAGGAGAGTGAAGATTGGACTTAGATTCATCAGGTGGAAACAAACTTGACTCCAAGTGGATGATGATGTTCCTTAGTGTCTACCGGATGTGTAAAGAGGCAACTGTTTACTAACAAGTTCACCATATCAGCTTTATAAGGTGATGATATGCCAATTTTGTCTTTACAGCTTGATTCCACTGCCAGTTAGTGGCAAACAATAGATAAATACATCAAAGTAGTGGTCGGAAAATCAGTTAAAGCAGCAATGTGTTTTGCATATTAGATAATTTAAATGTATTTTTCATTTCAAGTTAATTACAATTTTTACTGCATAAATTGAAATCAAATGGGAAATATACAAAACCAGTGTACTGTATGTGCTGTTATGCTCTTGAATGATGATAATGGTAATATGTAAG
This sequence comes from Adelosebastes latens, assembly GCA_916700685.1. Taxonomy (NCBI): domain Eukaryota; kingdom Metazoa; phylum Chordata; class Actinopteri; order Perciformes; family Sebastidae; genus Adelosebastes; species Adelosebastes latens. Next base: position 23,946 of record CAKAKR010057577.1, read on the forward strand.
AATGAACAACATCATAGGTAAGGCATGTTAAGTCTGCTTTTGGTAATATCTCAGCTGTCACAACTTTGTGTTTGTGTGAATTTGGGTGTGTTTTCACAGTTGTACACATTTCTCAGTGCTCTGTTTGGTCGTCACAGGTGTGAAAACCCACGTGTGTTCAAGTTGGGTCTGGTCTCGGGGATCTGGTGGGCACTGGCTCTGCTCTGCTGGATCAGTGACAGGATATTCTGTGAGATGTGGTCATCTGTCAACTTTCCCTACTTACACTGTGCTTGGTAAGCTCAAAGACAACTCACAAGAGTCAGTATTGTTTGGACTATTTTTAAGGTTATACAATCTATGTACACTTGTGACCCAAAAAGTGAAATTATTATTATTAAGACGTATGCTGTTACACTACAAAAATCCCCATATTTTCGTTATAGTCATTTCTGTCTATAATTAGGTCTTAAAAATCTTATTTTTCTAAAACAAGTGAAAAAGAGAAATTTCAACTTGTTTCAAGAAATTAGGGTCTGGCTCTTGAAACATGAGAGAATAAGGGAGATTGCTGCACTAGAATTAAGACAAATTAAACAAGAAATTAAATATATTTAAATTAAATTTCAACAAAATACCAGAAACAGGGTGATTTGCATTGAAAACAAATAAAAATAATCTTACTGCACGGCATGGAAAGGAGTTTGGGGAGACACTACAGGCAAAAACATAGTTTTTCATGCACCGGTCAATTTTGAGATTTTGGGCTATTTTGGCTATCAACATGTCTTCTACTTTGTCTCATTGCATCTGTAGATTTCTCCTAAATTCACCAAAAGTTAGCATTAGACAAGGCCTATTTGCATATTTAAACATAACATTTCAGAACACTTGTAATACAAAAACTAATTGTCTCAATGTAAGTAATCAACTGGAGAAGTTTCATGGGGATATCTATTAGTTAAAAATGTTTACCATATTCACCTATTGTGTCTTCAAAATGTATGAAACTTTAAAATACACATCTTTGAATGCCATTTTCTCAAAATGAGGTTTTTCTCAAACTCTGAGCCAGAAATCTCCACTTCAGTAGCACCAAACTTTCCAGTTTCATTCCTATCTATATTCTGAAGGTTTTTACAGAGGGGATTGTTCAGATATCATTCATATCTTGATATATATATATCTAACATTTTATACCTTAAAACATGGCGAAAATTGATTTTTTTTTTTCATGGCTGTTGACAGTATTTTTTGATTTATGGAGTGATAAAAAGAAATCCCCTCTGCAAAAACCTTTGACTCTAATATGTCAACAAAATGAAACAATAATTTTGAACCTGGCTTTATCCAGTGTTAAGATTTCAGAAATGTACTTTATGCAAATTTGCACATATTTGACAAGATAAAGCCTCATTTTAATATGTTAACATACACTTTAAGAAATCTTGTAATACAAAAAACAATTGTCTTAATGTAACTAATCAACTGGGGAAGTTTCATGGCGAAATCCATTAGTTACATTTTTTACCCTATTCACCTGCAGTCTCTCCCCTTAAAGACTCAAATTGCAGACAAAAGAGACCTGATAAAGCACTGTAGACTTCTTGGATATATTATTTAGTGAGCCAGTTCTCAGGCAGCTTGGTTCATTCAAACTCATCTTGCTCTTACAGGCACATCCTCATTTGCCTGGCTTCCTACTTGGGCTGCGTTTGCTTCGCCTACTTTGACGTGGCGACCGAGGCCCCGGAGCGAGGACCCGTCATCATGTTCTGGCCCAACGAGAAGTGGGCCTTCATCGGCGTGCCATACATTTGCTTTCTCTGCGTCCACAAGAAGTCTGCTGTCAAGGTGACTTAAGGTGACCCCGAGTCTGCTGCTCTGCAGGATGTATCCAAACAACTATGGCGACTTTGTGGCCACTTGTGCTCTTGTGACTGGGTGATATAGGTGATGCACATTGAGGCTAAACTTGAGGATTTATCTTTTATGCAACTCTGTCAAAGAACAAAAGGTGAACAAATTAGAAAGAAGGGTGACTTTTCAAACAACACAATATAGAAGCCAAGAAACCTTTACAGTGTTCCAAACATCTTCTCAGGCTTTGCATATGAGATCATGTCAGTATTGGTATTATACATTTCAGGCTTCTTTAAAAAGAAGATTTTGTATGTTTTATAGTAACTCAGAAAACCTCATTATAAAGCATTGTATTGCCTTTATAAACATTAAGTATAGCATCTCATAGGTGCAGTCTGGCCATTAGACACAATAAAGCACTGGATACATTAACTGTGATTAATGCATAATGCATTAAAGCTTCATATGATATTGCTTAGCTGATCGAACTATGCTCAATGAATCACCAAGCTGGTTCATAAGATGTTACAGAAGTGTTGTTCACACAAAGCCTTATGTGTTTTAAATGCATTCAGGCTGTTCTAGCTGCCCTCTTTGTGGACGGGCGTTCTTATTTAATACGCCAGAAACACAATAGGCTTATTTCTGTTATGGGTGTACTATGTTTTGCTTCCAGCATGCCATTGTGATTGTTCAAGATAGTATATGAGAAATGTGTTTAATATTCTCCTCCTGTATATATTTTGTTAATAACTAACTAATAACTAACTAATAACTAACTAGTTATTTTCCGAGGAAAATCATATAATTCACTGAATGAATAGGTACCCTTTGATATTGGCCAAAACCCCCAAAAAAAACAAAAAAAAAACGAATGTGAAATCAAAATGTATTGAAATATGATTGACTATTTAAGGAATTATTTACATATTTTGCACAAAATGAAGAATGGTTCTCAAAGCCTTTGGCTAAATGCACACTGCAATGATAATTACAAGTATGTAGCTCAAAACCTTGCTTCCTAATGTACAGCTAAAGTTTTCACTGCAAATTATTTTTTCTCACCCAGACGTCTCAACTCTTAAACATTCTCTTCAGGGTTATTTATTCCAGACTCCGTATTTTAGACTTTATGCCAATTATTATCGCAACTATGAAAACTGTGCAAAAAGCCTTAATCAAACAGGATACAGGAGCAAATGAAGGTACACGGTGTCCTTGTTTGATGCATCTGAAAGTGTTTGCTCTCAAAAGGGAAATGCAGAGTATTGATTGCGTTAAAGGACCAGTGTGTAACATTTAGGGGCTCTATCGGCATAAATGGAATATAATAATAATAATAATTACGTTTTTTTTAGTGTATAATCATCTGATAATAAGAATCATTGTGTTTTCGTTACCTTAGAATGAGCTGATTATATCTACATAGGGAGCGGGTCCTCTCCAAGGAGCCGGCCGTTTTGCACCGCCATGTTTCTACAGTAGCCCAGAACGGACAAACCAAACTCTGTTAACTTTTCCTGCTTGGGCCGGAGTCGATAACGTTACTCGCTGCCGTCGCCGCCGCTCTCTCTCTCTTGCTTCACCACTCACATACACACACTCTACACACTGCCTCTGCTCTAAATGGCTCTAGAGAGCGCCATTCGCGTTTTCGCCTCGGCCACCGTAGCTCTCCAACACGCTTGGCACACGAGAGAGGCTTCAGTTGGTTGCAATCTCCTCACCTCATTGCTAGATGCCGCTAGATCCCACACACTGGATCTTTAAAGAACAATTGGAAATGAGGTTATAGCAGGTCAAATTGTGGGACAGATGAGATTTCTTACTTCTGACCTAAAACCAAGTCTAACTTGTTCATTTAGCAGAACTGAATAGAAATTCTGTATGTAGAATATAAAAGGGAAGTATGTCGTAAAGCTAAACACTAACTCTAACCGACAAAGATCACCAAAGCTTTTTCACCACAAACCATTGTTTTAGATGTTGTTCTTGAAAACTGCCTCAATTATTTCACTCCCGTCCTCCTGCAGAGGCTTCTGGGAGCTCAAACCGCTAAAATAACTCATGCACACACATGCAGGGTCAAATGAAGGATCATGATTTAGAAAGAAAAAACTAGTATTTTTGTGAGTATTTTGTTAAATCCAAAACAATTTATATTTTTCTAAGTGAAGTGCAGCCAAAATTGAAGGGTGAATGGTTTTTGATATTGCATGAATATTACCTTTGTATTGCCAAACTGTTTTTTTTTTTTTTATTTAATCTTCAGGAGAAACTTTGGGGACAGTATTGACAATGTGAACAAAGCTGTTGTAGCCCTAGCATACTTTAATTGTGCAAATGATATTGAATCGTACATCTGATGTATGAATCACCCTCAGATAAAGTGTGTTTGTGTGAACAGGACAGCCTGTTAAATGCTGCCCTCTGCATCGTGATATTTGTCTTGGCATGAGGTATGATTATGATCTCATAACAATGAGTTATGTCCTTTTTATGGACTTACATGTGTATATAAATCTCAGTGTTTCTCTGCCTGCATTGACAATACAGACAAACTGCACAGAAATATTTATTTTCATAATTTATCCTGTTTTGTAAACAAATATTTGTAATAGACTAGAACATTAGTATATTTTTATTTTATGCAATAAACCAAGCCAATACTCAAAATGATTTCTGGTGTTTATTTTACAAATTAAATACAATATGTTGGTATAACGCATGCATTAAAAATATTGTTGATTTTCATTTTATAGCTTTATGTCTCTGACATGAGCTGAGCTGTTTTTGGACTCACAATGACTCAGGTGACACTTTTTGCCACCAGGGGGAGAAATTTTTCCACATCTCCCTTATTGTTTTTCTCTCAGCACTGATTACTGCAGAACAACCTTCAGTTTTTAGTATAAGAAAATTAGAAATATGTGATTGAATTAATATACAGGACGACCACTGTCCCCCACAGCAGACTGATCAGTCTCTTTGAGATTTTACTGGACATTCAAATGTACAGATTTTTAAAATATACTGTACGTCTAGACATACAGTAGAGTGTCTACAAGAAGAAAACAACCGCCCTCCAAAAGAAATTCACAGACACAAATCACATCCAGTGATTAGTTACAGTGTAAGCCTGAGAATATATGGTGTTTTTTTCTTTTTATTTTAAACATGGACACACATGATGAAGTCACTGCTGAGCACCACTTAAATTAAATATTTGATGTGTCACAATTTGGTCTCTTTAGGTCAAAATTTCAATACTAAAATAAATTACGACACCATTACGAAATCATATGAATTAATAACAATGAATAACAGACAATATTATGAAATGTTATTTTATCCTGCTTATTTTCAAAATTCATTATTGCCGATCATATTTTATTCCAGAATTTTTTTTTCAAGTATTTCAGTCTTGAAAAAGAAGACTTTGTGATGAAAAGTTATTTATTAAATTACATATTAAATCAGTATAATAAAATAATGAGTAAATATATATATATATATATATATCTCTTATCTTATCTTATCTATATCTATTATATATATATATTTGATCTATATTTATCAGATATATAGATATATAGAGAGACATAATTAAATACATAACTACACCATTATGAAATTATATGAATTAATACAGACAATATTATGAAATGTTATTTTATCCTGCTTATTTTCATTATTCATTATTGAAGACAATTTTTTATTCCAGACGTTTTTATTTCAAGATGTCCCCTTTTCAGTCTTGAAAAAGAAGACTTTGTGATGAAAAGTGGCATAATAAAATTAAATTGATCAATAAATAAATAAATAAATTGTGCAACAAGCATTGTGAAATAAAAGAGACTTTGTAAAAAAAAAAGAATTATGACCTAAAATAAACTTGTGAAAAGAAGCAGGAGATGAAAAAATAATTACACTAATAAGCTGACTTTTAGAGTTTTTTATTATTATTCCAAATGTTTTGGTTATTATGTGCTGCCTGTATTTATCCATATGATTATTTATTCCATAATAATTGATTTATTTAATATTTAAATATGTTGAGTTCCCCATAGCCCAATAGCTCTAATAAGGTTTAATTATAAAGTTTTCTATTATAAGCCAAATTAATTAGTCAGAATGAATAAATGATACTCTAAAGTGATTAAATATGATGGTATACTGTATGTCATGGTCATATGAGGGCAGTGACGCCCTCTTCTACCGGAAGTCCCGCCTCCTGTGACAACAAAAGACGCTCATTGGGCTCCCAGACACGTCAGTCAAACAACAGCCATGTCTACATTATGGGTCAGATAGGAGACCATCGGCTTTAATCTGGTTGACTTCAGTAGATTTATTTCACCGTTATACCTTCTTTTGGAGCTCCATATCCGGGAATAAACGAGTATTTTTAGCCGCAGATTGAAGCTTCTCTGCGGCTCCAGCTGCGTCTCTTTGTCTCCAGGAAACACAGGAGGATGTTTATTATAAGACGCTAAAAAACAATTGACGAGCGCGTTTTTGTCGAGCCTTAAAAATATATATATAAAAAGAAAAAGGTGTTTCCACACAAACACAAGAGGACTGTAGATGTGATTCCTTTTCCCATTGAGGGCGTTTAACACAAAACAATCCATCCACATCATGATGTCCGGAAAGCATTTCAAGGCTCATGAAGTGAGCTGCTGCATCAAGTATTTCATCTTCGGATTCAACATCATATTCTGGGTAAGTCCCTCTACTGTTTTCACTGTGTTCAGGCCTGGTTTATCCTCAGCTTATAATGCACACTGACATGACATGTTTTTGTCCTCCATCATCATCAATAACAGCAGCAGCAGCAGCTTTGGTTTTCTTTCTTTCTTTCTTGATGATTTCAGCCCCTGCAATAGACTCACTGCTCCTGTGTGACTGCACTTGCTGGCACATTATAGTGTCACCTATACCAGCTTTTGTTTTTGTGCAGACAAGACAGCATCGGTGTGGTGATGATGAAGGGGTTTCCTGTCTGACACCATCACTTATTTACATCTGAGGACATTTTATAGTCAGTGATGTTTGAGCAGGGCAAACTGTCTCTTCATCCCTGATCATCCTGAACTATATATATATATATATATATATATATATATGTATACTGAGTGAAATCACAGGGGAAACAAATACCTCAAGTAACCCCATTAAGGACTTCTGGATGTCCCACTTTGGGCCTCCAGTTACAAACCTGCTTTTTCTGAAACTGAAAGTATAGGGTTGGTTATTCTTTCTAAAGGAGTTATTAGGGATAACAAATAGCTTTAGTAATGTCATTCATTATCTGAAAGGAGGAGTTATGGATTAAAGCTGCAATGATTATTGACTAATTGTTTAGTCAATTTACAGAAAACTAACATTAGTTAAACCTGCAGTAATATTTTTGGCATGATTGGAAAAAATTCACCTTTCAGCATATTTTAATTAAAGTGTTCTGACTTTAGACTTCTGCACCTCCTCCTGCCTCTGTTTTCAGGCTTTAAAGGTCCCATATCGTGCTCATTTTCAGGTTCATACTTGTATTTTATGTTTCTACTAGAAAATGTTTACATGCTGTAATGTTAAAAAAAAACTTTATTTTCCTCATACTGTCGGCCTGAATATACCTGTATTTACCCTCCGTCTTAAACCCTCCGTTTTAGCGCATTTCAACGGAATTGCATCAGTGTGATGATGAAGGGGTTTCCTGTCTGACACCATCACTTATTTACATCTGAGGACATTTTATAGTCAGTGCAAACTGTCTCTTCATCCCTGATCATCCTGTACTATATATATATATATATATATATATATATATATATATATATACTGAGTGAAATCACAGGGGAGACAAATACCTCCAGTAACCCCATTATGGACTTCTCTGGATGTCCCACTTTGGGCCTCCAGTTACAAACCTGAAACTGAAAGTATATGGTTGGTTATTCTCTCTAAAGGAGTTATTAGGGCTAACAAATGGCTTTAGTAATGCCATTCATTAATACAATGCTTTATCTGAAAGGAGAAGTTATGGATTAAAGCTGTTTAGTCAATTTACAGAAAACTAACATTAGTTAAACCTGCAGTAATATTTTTGGCATGATTGGACAAAAATTCCTTAATAACCTTTCAGCATATTTTATTTTAGATTAAACCATTCAGCTATAAAGTAGCTCGAATGAGCTCCAACATACATCAGCAATGTCAAAAAATAGTGCTTTTTGATGCTTCAAGCAGCAGTAGGCAGTATATTTTTGGCATCATTGGGCAAGAATTTCATAATAACCTTTCAGCATATTGTAATTCAAGTGTTCTGAGAGATAACTAGACTTCTGCACCTCCTCATGGCTCTGTTTTCAGGCTTTAAAAAAATCTAGCCCGTGACGGGAGACTTTGGCCAATCACAGGTCATTTCAGAGAGAGAGAGCGTTCCTATTGGCTGTTCATTCCACAGAGGCAGCTGTCAATCACTCGCAAACTCCGATCAAACGGTCAAACTAGGCAGCGCTGATCAAATAATCAATATTCTGTTACTGTAATGCCTATTTCTCACCTCAAATGTTTTCAGAAACATCTTGTAGTGTACGGTTTAGCTGTAAAATGAGAAAGTTAGCTTCGGCTGGTGGGCGGTTCTTGGTATTTCCTCAACTGATCCAAGGCCTATTGAAGGAGGCTGGGTAATCAATGCGTCATCAACGCGTCATATCTTTGGGGTACAACACATGCGCAGTAAAATCTGGTCTGCACTCGACGAAATTGAGCCGATCGCAAACGCACGACCGCAGCTTCAGTTACACTGCGCATGTGTTATACCCCAAGACCCGTGTCCGCCCACGTCCCAGCCTCCTTCAATAGGCCTTGAACTGATCTCAACATGGCTGCCGGGTCACAAACTTTCTCATTTTACAGCTAAACCTTACACTACAAGATGATTCTGAAAACATTTGAGGTGAGAAATAGTCATTACAGTAACAGTTCTGTTATCATATTTGCTCCAATTCTACCCACTGGAGCTTTAATTGTTTAAAAATGCCAAACGTTTGATGAGAATTCACTGCTTTTCTTTCTTTTTTTTTTAATTCCTTTTATATTTTTTTATTATATCAAGTCAAACTCTTGCTACATGCGACAGGAAATGTGGAGTAAAAATGTACTCTGATGCTAAAAGATGATCTAATCATGCATCATGGTTTCTGTTCTAACCTCAGACTCATGGTTACAAGACAAAGACAAAGCTTCAAGGTTTTAGTCAATAAAGAGACAAAATCAATAACAACACAATAAAGTTAAGAGCAAGTTGACAGTCTACATGGTTGGAGCAGTGGTTATATACTGCATCCTCCGGTGTGGAGGGTATACGTGGGTTTACGCCATATAGGCCTATAGGAGAGTAGCCTATACCCACTTCCTCCTCGGTAACCTACCCATCTCTTCCTAGTCGTACACCCACCTTATCAACGACCTCTACACCACTGCTATCCTCTACAAGTTTCCTTGTTCTTGAGGTGCATGTGGGTCATTTTTTTAGTTATTCAAATATAAAACATGGCAGACAATTAATTAAATAAGGCTGCTTTTCCAGGTCTTCCTTACATTTATAGGAAATAGAATAAATTCTGATGACAATTTTCTGATGTTTTATAGACTAAACATTAATCTCAAACTGATTATGTGGCAGCTAAACATGATCTTTTGAATTATTAATAAATCTATCGATTATTTTCTTGATGAATTATGTCTAAATGTCATAAAGTAGTCCAAGGTGACGTCTTCAAATTTCTTGTTGTGTCTGACCCACTGACCACCACTGACTACACAAGCACTGTGTAACTCAGTGGTTCATTTTACAATGACAAAGAAAAAGAAGAAGAACCAGTGAATCCTCACATAAATATTTTGCATTTTTGCATCATAATTGACTGCAATGATTAATCAATTATCGCAATTGTTACTAGATAACTTTCTATAGATTTACTAATTCAGCTAATTGTTACAGCTCTAAGCTGATATCAATATAATAATAATAATAATAATAATAATAATAATAACTTTATTTAGATAGCACCTTTTAAAAACAGAGTTTACAAAGTGCTAGTATTATGATATAATAAATGTAAATTGAGCAATTGTTAGCAGATGAAATAACCAGATGGTTTTGTCAGTTTTGGGCTAATAATACACCACATTTTGAAGCAAAAATCTTATTTAAATCCAATATTGTCAAACAGCTGTCCTGCTTATTGATTTGAAATATTGTTAAAACATCTTCTATGAAAAAAGGCCTGGCTCGTAACACTTTCATTTAGATGGTACGTCTGCCAATAGTTTATATATATCTAGTATTTGTAACATTTCAACAGCTTTTAGTAGTTGAGATTCAACAATTCAACTGTTTCACTTTGTCTGTAGATGTTTAACAGATTATATGTGACAACTGTACAGCAAAGTTTGAGTGAGTAGTAACTAAATTATTATTTATATAGAGATTATTTAGGTACGTTCATGAATTGACTATCCAAATAAAGGCCCACTGACACGTATACGCCCGACATTAAAAGGAGAACTATCACAGTTTATGAAAATGTTTTGTGACAGTTGACAGAGTTATATTGTCTCACAACATCTATCGTCACATCGCCTCTCCCCATACTGTCAGCGGAGCCTTTGTGGGCCTCAGGGTGATGAAGAGGAAGGCCACCTGTCCGGCCCTGCTGAGGCTCTGACCTCTCTGATCCCGTCACCATTCATAAATCATCACAGGAAGTCGGCTCACTCAAAAGCATCTGTCCCTCCTTCTTCCTCTGCAACAGTTTCACAAACAATCACTCGACAAGTTGATCTGCAAAGTGCGTTATGTCTATTTAACTTGGATCCAGTCTGTAAATGTTTCTAATAAAAGGTCTTCAGTTCACAGCAGTTCTTTAAAGAGCATCATTATTTGTTAATTTAGCATTAGTAGTTGTTTAGGTAGTTTTGTCAAGTGGGTTTAGAGGGTTTTTATTCTTGTTATGAATTGTTATAAATCTTATTACAAATTACATTTTTAGACCAAATCAAATAACATTCACCTTTTGTTGTTAAGTCTCATAATGTGTAATTTAAAATCTGTCAAGTCTTACAAAATATCACTAACACTACATCCACTTACTACCTAATTCTAGAGCTTTTAACCAGATCTTATGGTCTTCGTCAGCAGATAAAGTTGGCTGTGTTGTTATGGAGCGTTGTCATGTGAATATGTTCTGACATCCTTTAGTTTTGGATCAATAAAAGCCACCAAATCAGTGTTATAATGATACATTTTACAACTAACCCAAGAGATATACAGAAATACAGTAAAATGTTAGGTTTTTACAGCAGAGGCTTATTTCTATTAATTCTTATTTGGTCTCCAAGCAGCTGCAACTAAGTGTTATGTTTTATTAATTCACAAATTATTCAGTATATAAAATGTAAAAAGTTATGATAAATGCCCATCACAAGTTGCCACAGCCCAGAGTGATGTCTTAAAGTTGCTGCCTTTTCATATGTGTCCATGAAAATAAGATGAAAATGAAAAATATTCATATAATAATATGAAAAAAAAGCAAATCTTAGCACTTGTGGAAATGTAACCAGCAAATGAGTGTTTTAATAGATCACTAAAATGACTAATAAATGAAGATTAATTAATCAATTCATTATCATCTAATGGCTATCATAATTACAATTAATTCTAGTAACGTCGATGCTTTGATTCTTTTCAAATCCTGAAATGTGGTTTTGAACTTTTACACCGTAAGCTTGAGTCATAATGCGTTCAGGCTGTTAGAAGATGCTTTCTAGTGTGGGAGTCTCCTGCTGATACTGCAGAGCAGACTGACACCAGAAATATTTAGTTAATGGATCGCTGCCAGGAAAATCTCTCTGTGGTTTCTCGTGTGCTGCTGTGTGATGATGACTACATGTTGCAGTCCCAGCAATAATAATCCTGCTCTCTTTGTCTCTTTCTTCTTCTTCTTTGTGTGTCTTGTTAGTTCCTTGGAGTGGCGTTCCTCGGCATCGGGCTGTGGGCATGGAGCGAAAAGGTGATTTTACTGCTCATCTATCTGTGAAACAATAATCAATTTATTGTGTGAATCTTGAATCACCCTGCAAGCAATCCATAAACTAAGTGGGATCATTTACATTCGTCTCCCGTCGTTTCACCCGTCTGACTTCACGATATAACAGCAGTGGCTTTACTAAATCAGAAAGGAATGTCATGCTTTCCGGTGGGACGTCCCTCTGAACAATGGACAGCAGAAAGGATCTGATGCATTTCACAGATTCATTCATTATAAGAGGGGGACAGACACTCTAGTCAGTTTTCATCTTGACTTTCACTGAAGAAAAGATCGAGATAACTTCTCTGATTATTGCTTCATCCATCACATATCGCTACAACTAATGATCGTTTTCATTATTCATTAATGTGATGATCATTGTCTTGGTTGCTCCATTAATTGTTTGGTCAATACAAATGCCCTTACAATTTCCTAAAGCCCAAGGTGACTTCAAATGTCTTGTTTTGTCAGACCAACAGTCTAAAAGAGATTCAATTTACAATGATGTAAAACAGAGAAAAGTGCAAATCGTCACACAGGTGCAAAGCTGAGAATAGAATAGCAGAGAATATTTGGCATTTTTAAATAAATTACTTAAATGATTAAAGTAATAATTCACCATTTTGGGAAACAGGCTCATGTTCTGTCGTTCAAAGAGTGAGATAAGAAGATTTGATGCCTCTCTCATGTCTGTACGTTAAGTATAAGGCTGGAACCAGCTGTTGGTTAGCTTAGCTTAGCACAATTGCTGGAAACAGGGGGGACAGTTAGCCTGGGTCTGTCAAAGGTAACAAAATCCACCTACCAGCACCTATAGCCTGTAATTCTTACAGTCTATAATGCACAATTTTTCTAATATTTTTCTAATATGTACATATCATCTGTCAGTGTCAATATAAGTCATACACGCTGTACATGCAGTGTATAGTCATCGTCACATGTACATACTGTACATAATCATCCAGTCCATGTATATCCATCCAGTATTTTTTTCTTTACACTAATTGTAATGTTTACAACTCGCAGAACAGTTGACTTGTATATAGATGTTTTGATTTTTATATTATTGTTGGTCATTGGTACTTTTTAATATTTATATATATATATATGTATGTATATATATATATATATATATACACCTATTTTTTCATTGTACATAACAGTCCTGTCTATTCTTTACCTCTATTGTTCATCCTTGTTGTCCTTGTCCATAGCTGTTATTCTTATTTCTGTGTAAGTACATTGATAGAGATGCTAAAAACCTGAATCAAATTCCCTGTATGTGCACACGTACTTAAAGCTCACTAATTAACACGTAATTAAACTCATTTGTTTAATCCGTACACAAAGTGAAGTGTAAAAACAATAATTTGCTGTTTTACGGGGTAAGTAAGTAGGTTAAGTCACTACTTCAGCCAAGTAATAATTCAGCTCATAACCTCCCATAAAACCACAACTTGCTGTTTTAACTCTAACAAACATGATATAACATGTTGATCAGTGCGCTTCAGAGGTGCTGGTAGGCTGATGTTGTTACCTTTGGACAGAGGCAGGCTAGCTGTTGTAGAAGCAGGATATCTCAAGCCTTGGGCCTAAAGTGGATGAGAACCCGGATCAACTTTCTTCAAAATTCAATGTCCAAGGCATCAAAAAGTCAATATAGGATACTCTAATAACTCTCTGGAGACAGTCCAAGTCTGATGCAAAAAGCAGAGTTTTTATTGTGTTCAATAAGGGCAGAAAGAGACACAACCAAAACCCGAGCCGTTCCGGACACGACTGACTTCGGGGTTAATATCATAGCCTTATATACTAGACCAGGGGTCAGCAACCTGCGGCTCCGGAGCCACATGTGGCTCTTTAGCCCCTCTCCAGTGGCTCCCCGTGGATTTTTTAAAAAATTAGTGGAAATGAATAACTGTTTTTTTGTTTACATTTTCATTTTTATTTATCATTATTGTAGGTCTATGGTACGACGGTACGAAAGTCATAATATTACGAGAAAAAAAGTTGTAATATTATGAGAATAAAGTCATAATATTAGTATATATATATGTGTATAGTAGTAGTGATTTTATGTGTTATTTTCTTTTTTTCTCGTAAAGTTATGACTTTATTCTCGTTATATATCGACTTTTTTTCTTGTAAAGTTATGACTTTATTCTCGTAAAGTTATGACTTTATTCTGGTAATATTACGACTTTTTTTCTCGTAAAGTTATGACTTTATTCTCGTTATATTACGACTTTTTTTCTTGTAAAGTTATGACTTTATTCTCGTAAAGTTATGACTTTATTCTCGTTATATTACGACTTTTTTTCTCGTAAACTTGTGACTTTATTCTGGTAATATTATGACTTTTTTTTTTTCGTAAAGTTGTGACTCTATTCTCAAAATATCAGATTTTTTTTTCCCCTCAATGTGGCCCCATACCTCACTGCAAATGTTTTGCGGCTCCAGACAGATTTCTTTTTGTGTTTTTGCCTAAAATGGTTCTTTTGATAGTAAAGGTTGCTGACCCCTGTACTAGACCGAGGGGCTTTCCCCTCCTTCTTGATAACATTTCACAGTTGTCTCGATTATATTGGTGTCCAGTAATTTAGCGTTTATGGTCAGTAGTCACATAGATATCGTTTACATCATCTGCCCCGAATATGTTTGGTGCTTCCCAGCGTCTATTTTAAAAAAGACAATTGCCACCTGTTGTTGGTACAGGTGATAATACGAGCTGCAATTCTAGTCAAACAAGGAACTAAGGGAATTAAGGGCCTTTCCAGACATATCACATTTATGCATTATCTCTTGAGGAGGCCTCATGAGGATTCATAAACAGCTGAAGGATAAAGCCAGGGTCATGCAGGGACGCTACTAGGGGCTACAAACATCACAACAATAACTAGGATTATATGCCTGTCAAGAATTCAACATGGTTATATGATCAATATTCTCTATCATTGGTTAGCACACTTCTGTATGATTCTAAGAGAATTACTTCTACGCTGTTTCCCCCTGATTTCAGTCTTTACAAGAAGCTAAGCTAACCGGCTGCTCGTTCCAGCTTCATTTTTACCGTAAAAATGTTCGAGTGGTATCAATCTTTTTCAAAAAAATGACTTGCTCCCACACACACTTTTCTCTGCTTTATTAGTCAACGTTTCGGTCAACAAGGACCTTTATCAGCACATCAGGAAGGTCCTTGTTGACCGAAACCTTGACTAATAAAGCAGAGAAAAGTCTGTGTGGGTGCAAGTCATTATTTTGATAAAGTACATATTGGAGGAGATCTACTCCCAGCACCACAAACAATTTTGAGAATGTGCATGTTTTCCTCTCCTTGACGTGGTATCAATCTTCTCATCTGATTCTCGGGAAGAATGTGGAAAATGTCAGACTATTCATTTAAGTGATTATCAAACTAGTTAGCAGTGCATTTTCTGTCAGTCGACTAATTGTTTCAGCTCATCACATTATTGAAGTTGGGACTTTTGGGAGGGTCTACACTACGAGCTCATGGAGACAGTGGACTTCAGTCAGATTTCAAATGATTTCTAACCCCTCGCTCTGTTTTTCCAGGGTGTTCTGTCCAACATCTCGTCCATCACAGACCTGGGGGGCTTTGACCCGGTCTGGCTCTTCTTGGTGGTGGGTGGTGTGATGTTCATCCTCGGATTCGCCGGTTGCATCGGAGCGCTGCGAGAAAACTCTTTCTTGCTCAAATTTGTACGTTCCCTCATCAAACACATTGTGAAGAAATGAGATTTTTACAATCTCCTTGGTTTCATAATAATATTTATTAAATGTATTTTCAGTTCTCCGTGTTCCTGGGTATCATCTTCTTCCTGGAACTGACTGCAGGAGTCCTGGCCTTTGTCTTCAAAGATTGGATCAAGGACCAACTCAATTTTTTCATTAACAACAACATTCGGGCCTACAGAGACGACATCGATCTGCAGAACCTGATAGACTTCACCCAGGAATATGTGAGCACTCTGTTTCTTTATCCACAGTACGGATTCCTCTCCGGTGTTGTTTTTTTACCATTTCTGTGGGACGTTGTTGACATACATGTGAGGGTTTTTTTTGTGTCTGTTTAACCTTGTAGTGGGAGTGTTGTGGAGCTTTCGGAGCTGACGACTGGAATTTGAACATCTACTTCAACTGCACTGATACGAACCCGAGCCGTGAGAAATGTGGCGTGCCCTTTTCCTGCTGCACCAAAGATCCAGCGGTATGTCACCACAAAAACTCACCACACTTCAGTCTTTCTAATCTACAGCCAATTCATTCCCATTTATGGTAAAAAACACAACAAGCCTATGGGTGTAATGTGGTGTTTTTGTGTTGAAAAAGTTGGAGTACAAATTGATTAGGTCACTTTCTAACATGTTGAAACCTTTAGTTCGAGGGAAAATTGCGAGGGTCCTCCCTGTGACTCACAGCTCGGTTATCTGCGTCCTCCAGAAGGCTGGCTGACGCTGGCTGACGCTGTCAATTGTCCTGGCTGGCTTCCAACAGGACGTCGAGGCCTCAGTGTTAAGTCCTCTCAGGCTCTGCCAGCACAGCAAAGTCTGAAAGCGACTGGGAGGAGTTATCTTGACCAAGGCTCTTTTTTTTTGACAGAAAAATGCTCAAACTGCTGCTCTCTGCTCAGAGCAGTGACAGTGCTTCTGCAAAACAGGCGTTGCACGAGAGTCTTTTTTATTTGCTGACCCAAAGACATGCTGATCCACACAGGTCATCGTCTTTGAGAGCAACACTTCATGTTTAACACATGATTCAAAATGAAAGCACTATGCAGAGGTCTTTTTAAGTCTTTTGAGGCAAGCCCAAGTCCCAATTTTTTAGGGCTGCAACTAACAATTATTTTCATTGTCAATTAATCTGCCGATTATTTTCTTGATTAATCGATTAGTTGTTTGATCTATAAAATGTCAGAAAATGGTAAAAAATCTGTGTTGAGTGTTTCCCAAAGCCCAAGACGACGTCCTCAAATGTCCTGTTTTGTCCACAACTCAAAGATATTCAGTTTACTGTCATAGAGGAGTAAAGAAACCAGAAAATATTCACATTTAAGAAGCTCAAGTCAGAGAATTTTTACTTTTTTTTCTTAAAAAATTACTCAAACCAATTAATAGATTATCAAAATAGTTGGCGATTAATTGAATAGTTGACAACTAATCGATTAATCGTTGCAGCTGTACAATTTTTCATAAATTAACTGTAAGTCAATTACCGATTTCTGACCATTAAAATGGCACACATTTAAAGAGTAAGGCTAGCATTTTCTTTATTTGTTACTATCCTCAAATACCATAAAGAGACCAAAACCAACAGTGTTGATGTCCTTCTCTCAATATTTTCTGAGTTTCTCCGCCTGTCTGTTGCATTCAGACCTAAATTTATTTTTTCTTATTGAAGATGGAAACTTTTTTTTTTTTTTTTTTTTTAAGTGTCACAAATATAGTTTAATTATATATATATATTTCCTTAAACAGCTGGGTACTGTAGTTCTTAGCAAACGTAAGTCTGAACTCTAAATAGTGCATTAGCGCAACAGTGGAAACAATGGAGTACAGAAGAATAAGATATATCAGATTTTGGCTACACACACATTAATCTTTAGTAGGTTAAATTGTTTAAATTAAACGGTTGTGTTAGTTATATTTTTGGCTTAGTAATGAAATATTTAACCCGTGTGGCTATGTAGGCTTGCCTGTTGCTGTCTGTTTTTCAAATGTTTCAGGATTTTACCAGGTCAAAACATGAGTCAAGTCTCACAGCAGTCAAGTCTAAAGTCCCAATTTTTATGACCTAAATCTGACTCAAATCCAAGTCTTGAGTCTCAAATCTACAGCTATGGAGGTTTAGTTCACTGGGAGAACTCCAGTATTAACGCTGGTCAGCAGTGTTCCTGGGGATATAATGGGGACAGTATGTTAATCTCGGCATTGACAAAAATGAAAATGAAGTCTAGGTTGAAAACGAGCAGCATTAGCGTTTTCACATCCTCCCAGTTTATGTCTCTAAATGTGTTGACTTTACCTTTTGAAACATGTTTAACCATCTTCTCTTCACAGGAGGATGTCATCAACACTCAGTGTGGCTACGACATCCGAGCAAAAACGGTGAGTGGCTGAACAGAAACCTACATTTATAACCATTTGACCCTCATCTAGAAGTAAGCCGGTGCTATAAAACAGTCCGAGGAGTAGAAACTGATCTGGCTTATTTCGCCTCAGGCAGGTTTATTAGGCTGTATGAGGTCATCAGGTACTCCACCCTGGGCACAATATTCCTCTCTCAGTAGGTTTCCCAAGTCTTCAAAACACAGCAGCTGGCTCCCCATCAGCACTTTGGGCCGAGTGGTATTACTCATGCTGCAGCAATGCTCTCTGGGAATTGAACCCCCTCCCCCATCATTAGCTTTGGCCTCGCTCCATAGAAGCATAATGTAAGGAAAAGGCTGTGTTTGTTTTTCTTCACTTTAAATGTGAGGAAAAAGGCAGAGTGGATGAGTTTTTTTTGCAAGAGTCAAGAGTAGAAAAACAACAGTGTGAGCCTGAGTGTGTGTTAACAAGCGGGTAACATTAGTTCAGAGGGATTTTATTGTGAAGGAGACCACATGATAAAAAAGTAGAATCATTATAAATAACGATGTTGTCAAGCGCTGCAAAGCAAAGTAAATCCCAACATCATTGCCTACCTTAACTATAAGATTTAAAACTTTAAAAGGATAAATAAAGTAAAAGCCAAATGTGTACTTGCTTGTAATACCGGTTTATATGTTGTGTCAGGACTCTGAGCAGCGGACCTTCATCTATATCAAAGGATGCGTCCCTCAGTTTGAGAAGTGGCTTCAAGACAACCTGACGGTGGTGGCAGGCATCTTTATTGGGATTGCATTACTACAGGTGAGGAACAATGTGAGCGGTTTAGTTTTTTTTTATCTCATCTCTGTCGAACTTTGATTAACCTAATGTAAAATGTTTGTTTTTTGTTTTAGATTTTTGGCATCTGTTTAGCGCAGAATCTCGTGAGCGACATTGAAGCTGTGAGAGAGAGTTGGTAGGTGGCAACAGTTTGTTTATCCAAGCACACTTTCACTCGGGCTGGGAACAATAATGTATTAATAGTTAATGCTGTGAAATTGATAAATTAAATAACTTGTAATTTAGCTGCAGAAGTGCAGGAGGGATATATCTCCACCTTTTGGGTTTCATTTAAGTTTAGTTTTAGTTAGTTTTTCGAGTGAGTTTGCTAGTTTTAGTTTAGTTTTTATGAGAGGTTTAGATTTAGTTTTTATATATTTAGTTTTAGTTTAGTTTAGGAACGGCCTCCCTGATCTAAACCCGAGTGGTCGTTTGTTGTTGGACTTCTGTGCTAGTCATGGACTGTCCATAACGAACACCATGTTCGAACATAAGGATGCTCATAAGTGTACGTGGTACCAGAGAACCCTAGGCCGAAGGTCGATGATCGATTTTTTTATCGTATCGTCTGATCTGAGGCCGCATGTTTTGGACACTCGGGTGAAGAGAGGGGCGGAGCTGTCAACTGATCATCATCTGGTGGTGAGTTGGGTCAGAGGGTGGGGGAAGACTCTGGACAGACCTGGTAAGCCCAAACGGGTAGTGCGGGTGAACTGGGAACGTCTGGAGGAAGCCCCTGTCCGAGAGATCTTCAACTCACACCTCCGGCGGAGCTTTTCTGGCATCCCTGTGGAGGTTGGGGGCATTGAACCCGAGTGGGCGATGTTCAAAGCTTCCATTGCTGAAGCTGCGGCGGTGAGCTGTGGTTTTAAGGTCTAAGGTGCCTCAAGGGGCGGCAACCCTCAAACACCGTGGTGGACACCGGTGGTCAGGGAAGCCGTCCGACTGAAGAAGGAGGCCTTCCGGGATATGTTATCTCTGAGGACTCCGGAGGCAGTTGCAAGGTACCGACAGGCCCGAAGAGCAGCAGCCACTGCCGTGATGGAGGCAAAGCAGCGGGTGTGGGAGGAGTTCGGAGCAGCCATGGAGAAGGACTTTCGGTCGGCACCAAAGTGCTTCTGGAAAACCATCCGGCACCTCAGGAGGGGGAAACGGGGAACCATCCAAGCTGTGTACAGTAAGGATGGGACAGTGTTGACCTCAACTGAGGAGGTAATCGGGCGGTGGAAGGAGCACTTTGAGGAACTCCTGAATCCGACCAATACGCCCTCTATTGTAGAGGCAGAGCTGGAAGCTGATGGGGGA
>CAKAKR010057578.1:0-35519 GCA_916700685.1 Adelosebastes latens
TGCAGTTTGCCATGTTATGATTTGAGCATATTGTTTTATGCTAAATGCAGTACCTGTGAGGGTTTCTGGACAATATCTGTCATTGTTTTGTGTTGTTAATTGATTTCCAATAATAAATATATACATATATTTGCATAAAGCAGCATATTTGTCCACTCCCATGTTGATAAGAGTATTAAATACTTGACAAATCTCCCTTTAAGGTTAATTTTGAACAAATAAAAAATGTGCAATTAATTTGTGATTAATCACGGTTAACTATGGACAATCATGCAATTAATTGCAATTAAATATTTTAATCGACTGACAGCCCTAATAAAAATAATCAATCATCACTTATGACCCACTAGAAGTGTGTTGGTGTCTACAGAGACCCTGCAGCCCTCTGCCTGGATTTGCGCTTTTCTTCTTATTTTGCTGTGTTTGGGATGTTTCTGGGCATCAGCGCGTAGCCTTTGTGCCACAAATCTCCCTTTAAGGTACATTTTGAAATGATAATAAATGTGTGATTAATTTGCGTTAGATCGCGATTAACTATGAGCAATCATGCGATTAATCGTGATTAAATATTTGAATCGATTGACAGCTCTAGTAAATTTACAGAAATGTCTGAATAAGCAAATAAGATTCATTCTAGAGGGCACTCACTCCATTTTTTTCTATTATTAACTATGTTAAAAAAGAAGTGTAAAATCATAATAGAGCCCCTCAGTGTGAACTGGAGTCATTTTAAGCAGTGTATATATAACTTAGTCATGATCATGTAATATAGCACTCACAATACAATACCACTTATATAAGTAGCAATTTCCTCCAAGGAAGGGGAAGGGTTGAGCTTGGCAGCCTCTGCATTAGCTGACAGAGAGCCAGCTGGACTTCATCATTACAGCCACTAGGGGGCGTGTGCTGCACTCACAGATTCCAGGAAGGAATTTCATTAAGGCAGGAGAGGCAACATTTTTATGAGGTCAATAAATACTTAACTTCCTCTCATGCCAATTTATCACCCGGCTTTTGTTTAAGCAGCCGTTTTCCATGTTGATAACAAGCAAGTATGCAGTGAGGAGATTAAACACTGAATAGGCACAGATAGAATATGTAATTACGTTAAAAAAATATTGCTTCATAGCCCATTTATTATATATATATATAATACATTATATCTGTGTGAGCTTTCTTAAGATCAATAACAGCACAACACCAAACCACAACTGTCAACTAAGCACGTCTGTGCCTTTGAAAGAATGGATTGCACACAAAGCACCTCCTCCCCCGAAAAACACAACTTGGCAAAAACAAGGTGACTTTACCAGCAATGTGCTGCTCTCATCTCAGTTTTGTGTTACAGGAACAAGCAGAGTGCTAGAATCCAAGAAATGCCTAAGTCACCAAATAAATGGGGGGAAAAAGCCTGCGGGCTGTTCCATTTCAACAATTTCCCTCCCATCCGTGCTGAAATTAATTTTAACTGGTGTTGTGTTAAGATCACAAGAGCTGCTTCATGCGTTTCAAAAAAAAAAAAAAAGAAACTATTTAAAGAGCTGGTGCTGGTGGACAAGCCCCCTGGGGGGCTGTAGAAAGATTCGGAGGAAAGAAAATGACTTACTTTTACAAGCCTGCGAGGAAAAGAGAATAAAATAAAAACAGATAAAATCAAATCTTTATCGGATCTAAATGCAGTGATTAAGCATCATCGACGGCGATGAGGAAACAATAAGTGCTGTGGAGAAAGGGAGAGACAAGACGCCGGCGGAGGGATAAACAGACATTGTAGCTGGTCCCTCTGCTTTGGATTCATGCCTCAAAGCCCCTCTTTTGTCTCGAAGCCAAACCACTTGAGGTGACCCTCATTCATGCAGTTAAAACAGGAGGGCAGCACAGGAATGTATGAAAAACTTAAGTCCTTTGTCAAGTCTGAAAATACCAGATTTAAAATGACCTCTACTGTTCCCCCGGGGTTTGCTCTCATTAGCTGCTGCTGCTGCTGCTGCTGCAGCTCGTGGTAAATGTTCGCCATAGCAGGTGTGAGCCAAGACTGCTAACTGTTTAAAATAAATGTGCGCCATTCTGCATAAAGACACACTCAAGTATTTAATACCCTAAAATATACAGCATATGCTCCCTCTTGCTGCCCTACAGTGGACTGAAGTCTCTGCAAGAATGTCATTAATTTAATTTGCTACACTGAACTAGTTATTAATCTCAGTAGACTTGAATAGATTCTCATACAGTCGATTGGCTGTCACACGTCAGTGCTGTAATTTGTGGTTTCTCATTGCCACTAGGGGAAGAAACCTTGGACCTTTTGATTAAATTCCACGCATAAAGAAATCATCCAATATTGTGATTTGTTAGATCGCTGCAAAAAAAAAAAGAAAAAAAGAGAGAGAGTTTTTATCACCGAATGCTCAATGAAGCATTTTGTCTTCTGGAAACCATCTCTCGCTCTCAGAGGTTAAAATAGCTGCCTGCTATTTCAGTGTAAAGAACATGCAGCTCTTTGGCTGCATTCCCACTGAATGTGAAGTCCACATTCAGGAGCGGAGTCGTGCATATGCAAAGAATTTGGCCACGCTGGCCGGGATGTGGACAACATGTTGAGACATTGTTTATGGTGTTACAGAATGCTGACAGACAACATGTTCTCATATCGCAACTTCTCTGCCTGTTTGTTCTCACCTACATTATCTCTAAATATTGAATCATGTTTGCTTGTTCATTCTAATCTGTCATTGTTTCTGTCTTTCTCTCTCTCTCTGCTTCTCTGGGAATATAAAGTAGTGTTTACATTATGATTTCGATATGATACCCTGTTTAAATATCTTGATACCGATACTGAAATGATACCCCGGCAAAAGTCTTAAACATCAGAAAAGTAATGGAATAATAGATGACAGAACATGGAACTTGAAATATATATATTTTTTAACAATTCAAATGTTAAATGTATTAATTAAAAAAATTTAATGGTGATTACTTTATATTTGCATTTATTTTTGTATTTATATTTGAACTATATACATTTCATCTCTATTCTTATTTCTTATTTCTATTTTTCTTATAAATTATCTATATTTATATATATGTTTTTTTTATTAGGGCTGTATAAAGTTAACGCGATAACGTGTTAATGATAATACTGTACATTTTAACGGCACTAATTTCTTTAACGCAACTTGCGATTTTTAGGTTGCAGCGGGCTCAGTTTTAAAGCTAGAGTGGAGATACTGGTATCATATGAAACTCGAAGACCTAAGGAATTAGTACCAACCATGTCATATTACCTTGTCGCTATGAGGCTAAGTAACTCTCCAAACTTGCGCTAAATATTTGCGAGGAAAAACCTGGCATTCTCAAAGGGGTCCCTTGACCGCTGACCTCTAGATATGTGACTGAAATATTTAATTTAATTATTTATGATAATCACATGCAGTTTGGGGCAAGTCATAGTCAAGTCAGCACACTGACACACTGACAGCTGTTGTTGCCTGTTGGGCTGCAGTTTGCCATGTTATGATTTGAGCATATTTTTTATGCTAAATGCAGTACCTGTGAGGGTTTCTGCACAATATCTGTCATTGTTTTGTGTTGTTCATTGATTTCCAATAATAAATATATACATGCATTTGCATAAAGCAGCATATTTACCCACTCCATGTTGATAAGAGTATTAAATACTTGACAAATCTCCCTTTAAGGTACATTTTGAACAGATAAAAAAATGTGTGATTAATTTGCGATTAATCGTGATTAACTATTTTAATTGATTGACAGCCCTAATTTGTATACTAAAATGGAACAACAGTAATTTCCCCCCCAGGGGATAAAGTATTCAATAAAGTATTTCTGATTCTGACACCACTCATTAAACAGTGTTTAATAAGACTTTTTTTCTTTGGTAAAACAGCGCCCCCGCCGGTACATCAATAACTGTTCTGGCAGATAGTGGTACTGCAGCATTTAGCCACTTGTTACAACCTTGTCACCAACCTCCTAAGACACATAAAGGCTTCAAAATTCACGAGTGTGGTATTTATTGATGTATTTTATGTTGTAGAACAAAACATTAAAATCTCTTCAGCTTGTGTTAACCACAGACCTTATTTTAGGCATCTAACTTAAAACTAATTTAAAAAAATCCATTGACATCCAGACGAGGGGACCAGAAGTGCTAAAATACTAACTCATTTACGGGTTTTAGGACTCATTCCTGTAGCACTTGGTGCCTTCAAATGAAACTCGTGAGCTCGTGTTTACAATATGGGAAGTCGTGAACTCAATATGCGTGGCGCTCAAGTGGTTAAGTCGTGAGAACACCGCTGCTAAGCAACGGCAATATTAACGTTACTGTCGGCGTCTAGAAGCCACAGAGGCTAACAATGTAGCGAGCTAGCGAGCAGGTAACATAATGCAGTAAATGCAAAGGTACAATGACAGAGGAGAAAGATGAGGCCGTTGGGAATATCAACATTTTCCTCAGACCTATATTACAAATAAAAATAATATACAACTAAAATTACAATATATTAACTTATTATACACTGAAAGATTTACTTCCATGGCCTCCCCCATTTCTGACAACTTCAACAAACACGTCACAACCCGTAAACTCTGAGCTTTCAGAAACTATCCACAGGTCGTGAATACCACAAGAGGGGGGGGTGGCGTTCAGATGGACTCTTCTCGTGAACACGGTAAACACCACCCCATCTGAAGGCACCACCTCTATTGCAATACTTTTCTAGTATCGGTATACCATGCTACATTGATAAAAAGCAGGGAGGTAATACTTCCCCCCCCCCATCTCCTCTTAATGTAATCCCTCTGCTTTACAACTAGAGACCGGAGTAATTGAAATCTGTGTTTGAGCTTCAGTATTAGACAAGGTGAGCTAAAGTGTAATGCGCCACATTTGATGCATCTGCAACACAGCAAGGACAACGCAGAGAGATGCTGACGAGTGCAAGATACTGAGCGTCTAGCAGAATCAAATTTAAACTATCTCCTGTCCATTTTCTCTTCCCCAGACCTGAACTCTATTATAATTCTCAGTGTGAGGACATGGCTCAAGGTTTCCTCATAATTATGTGCAACACATGTATTTTTATAGCTGGAGAGCAGCTTTAGTGAATGCCGAGGAACATCGATACCAGGAGGAATGAATAACGGCTGAATCAATAAAACATCTAGTCGACTAAAATTGGAGCGGGCGTGCATCTGTCTTAAAAAGAAACACATATCTGCATTTGAGCCGGGGAATATTTCACAGGCCTCAGACTTCAGCACATCTGGCAAACATCTAATACTTTAAAGATGAAATGATCTAATCCAAAACTCCTCATCTGCGCTCTCTCCGCTATTGCCCAAAACCTAAGAGTTTTTAAATAGCAAATTATTCTAAATTGCTTCTCTGTTGCCATGGATACCCCCCCCTCCCCTTCCAATACCCCCAATACCAACCCCGTTGTGCAATTACATTAGAGTGCCAAGGCATGGTGAGGTATTAAAAATCAGTAACAGGCAGCAATGAACAGAGATAGTGAAATGTGATGTTTCTGTAACAAGAGATCACGTAGGAAACCAGGAAGATTAAATATGTAGGAGCTGTTAAAAGGCGCTGACCTGTATAATGAAAGAAACAGCATGAAGTGCAAGGCAGGGAGTGGGAGAGAGAGAGGGGGGGGGGGGGGGGGGCACAGAGAAAATGGCACAGCACAGAAGCAAAAGGCAGTCTATTTCAAGGTTATTGATGCCATCTTTTTCATGACCTCATTTTTAATTCAGAGCGCCGGGCCCTGACAGCTAATCTCGGGAAACGGTTTAAATAAATATCATTAAAGCTTCCCCGTAGCTGCAGCCGCAGACCTTGGCTTGGACATCTCTGCATTGATTTTCCCCCCGTGCGCTAATGAACGGCGCCCGGCGACTAAAAAACAGTAACTTTGGAAATTACAATTAGCTGAGGTTATCTCCTGTTCAATTCCCCGCCATGTAACTCCATTACTACCAGTGATTACCACCTGCTCCTGGACAGCGTAAATATAGTGATTATGCCCCTGGCTCCATCGTTCACAATAACATCTCCTAGGAAACCATTTCATATGATTTTACCATTAGGGCTGTAAAGGGATAATGTGTGTAATTTAAAATGTGAGCTGAATGCTTGTGGATTTTCACAGTCTTTAACCCAAATAATGCCAAGAATATCCACTTCATTTGAGGCAATTATGCCCCTGAAATATTGGTTCCTTTCTTCCTACTAGAGTGATATTTCCTGCCCTACTGTACTTTGGCCCGCTGAGACAAATCAGAAGTGATCCTTCCGAGAGGAGAGGAAAACATAAGTGCTGTTCCAGTTTGTACATTCTTCCCTGTGAATTATATTTCTGTAGCACATTGACTAATGATTAAAGGTGGAAACAAAGACGCCTCTGGGGAACAAACACACACTTCAGCGAGCCCACAAACAGCCTCATTCATCATGCGGAGAGAATGGCCGTGTTTGCTGAGTTAATACAATGAAGCTAATTGCCCTCCAAGCAGCCCAAACACCAAGGCTCAGCTAAAATTATTCCCCTGAATGGAAACTTGCTCAGCTTCAGCTGATCTCTCTCTCTCTCTCTCTCTCTCTCTCTGTCTCATGCCCCATCACCTCCACCCCTCCCTCTCACACCTTCTCTCTCTGTCAGCCTGATATTCACTGCAGTGTGTGGATATTATTGCTTCGTATTGATTCAGCATTATTTTCTCTCAGCTGCTTCTCGGTGGCTGGTGGAGGAAAGGCCAGCGCAGCAGCAGTCACACCTCAGCGCCTCCCGCACGGTTTCGTCCTACGCCGCCTGTCTTCCTACCGCCCTATTATATTTACACCTTTTAAACTGACCGGCAATTTAGCTTTTCACATCTGGCTTCAAAGTCATTTCTTGGCAGAGACACATCAAAACAACAAGGATCAAAGACATATTCAGACTTTTGGGATAAAATGATATTTGGCCGGCATCATCTCTGACACGAGGTGTTAAAAAGTTATTATTTACTATTATTAATAGAGATGTTCCGATGTCTGAACTTGTGGTATTGGCTAGTTATTACTAAGGCTGTCAATCGATTAAAATATTTAATCGCCATTAATCGCATGATTGTCCATAGTTAATCGTGATTAATCACAAATTAATCGCACATTTTTTATTTGTCAAGTATTTAATGCTCTTATCAACATGGGAGTGGGCAAATATGCTGCTTTATGCAAATGTATGTATATATTTATTATTAGAAATCAATTAACAACACATAACAATTACAAATATTGTCCAGAAACCCTCACAGGTACTGCATTTAGCATAAAACAATATGCTCAAATCATAACATGGCAAACTGCAGCCCAACAGGCAACAACAGCTGTCAGTGTGTCAGTGTGCTGACTTGACTATGACTTGCCCCAAACTGCATGTGATTATCATAAAGTGGGCGTGTCTGTAAAGGGGACCATAGAATACCCATAGAACCCATTTTCATTTACATATCTTAAGGTCAAAGGTCAAGAGACCCCTTTGAAAATGACCATGCCAAAATTTAGCGTAAGTTTGGAGAGTTATTTAGCCTTTAGCCAGTATGACATGGTCGGTACCAATGAATTTCTTAGGTTTTCTAGTTTCATATGACACCAGTATCTTCACCCTAGCTTTAAAACTGAGCCACTACAACCTAAAAATCGCAAGTTGTGTTAATGCGTTAAAGAAATTAGTGGCGTTAAAACTAAAACGTTAACTGTTATTATTGCTTCAACTTTAACAGCCCTAGCTATTATTTTTATTATTATCATTATGATTATTGGTGCTATTATTATATGCTGATGCTGATGCTGATTATTATTATTATTATTATTATTATTATTATTAATAATAATAATAATAATAATAATATTTATAATAATAATATTTATAATAATAATAATAATAATTAACAGCTTGTTGGATTTTTCACTGTGAAATATTGCAGACGAAGAAGAATTGATTTCGATAAACCATTTTTTGATTTCTTTCTAGGTTAATAAATTATAGTCTCTATATTATATAGAGAGGCGAAGTCCCGCCCCTTCTGATGGACCACCATGGGACCTCATTTCGGAAAAATAAGTATGGTAGTCAACGACGAGAGACAAATATTTCTTTGATCCTGTTTAAATTGCTCTATGAATCACACATATGATGTTTGTCAATTTAAAACAGAATTTTTTGCAATTCAAGGAAGTCTCAGTTTGTCGTAGTATCATTTAGTTTTGTGTGAAACTGCTCAGTGAACTCCATCTCTCGTCTCGCACAATATACAGTACGTCACCAACACTAGCCAGCTAGCTAACTTAGCTATGTTCCACGCACAAGTGACACGTTTTCTTACCTGATGTGTTCTATCCAGCGACTCCTGGTCTTTTTATCAGCCGGGAAGAGAAAGAACGAGTGAGACCCGTTGCTGGTGTGACTACATCCCGGTACGAAACACACAGGCATCGTAGCAGTCTTCTACTTCAAAAGTTTTACAACAAACTGCGACTTTCTTGACTTCGAAATTATGTTTGAAATTGACAAACATCATATGTGTGATTCATGGCGCAATTCAAACGGGATCAAAGAAATATTTTGTCTCTCTCCGTTGACTATCGTTCCTATTTTTTCCCGAAATAATATCCCACGGTTGTCCACCGGAAGGGGCAGGACTTTGCCTCTCTATAGACTGACCTACTCGCCGATACCCGATCCCGAATTTGGGGCGGTATCAGATGCATTTCCGATTCAACGCCAACTCTACAACAACTCTTAATTACTGTATTGGTATAAATAAGGAACTCCGCCTTTAACACACATCCCTGTTTGAGGCAGTGAGGAAGAACTAGGAACGCAGCGTAAACACTGAAAGCACCCTGAGCCCAACTTTTAAACGCACATTATCAACTTGTGTACGAATACGACACACTGAACAATACACCCTCACACCTATGGTTTCACAAATTTCCTGGAAAAGCCTCTCCTGCCTGTGCTTGCAAATTCGCTTACAGCGTGCAATCTTGACACAATATGAAGCTGCCCGGCTCCCTCGTATGGTACTGCTGGCATATTGCTGTATTACTGACAGGTGTGTGTGCGTGTGAGCGTGTGTGTGTGTGCCTGAGCTGTGCTGATGCATGAACCAGCAGCAGCCGGAGGGACGTGGAGAGGGTCGCCGGCCCGGAGGAATGACCTGCCTCATGAGCGACTGGTTATCTCTTGTTGGGAAGATCGTATTTGGCATTTGTTTAACCTTGGGAAAGTGGGCGTGTGTGCGCGTTTGTGTATGTGTGTGTTTGTGTGCGGAGTGTGTGCAAGCAGCCCTGCATAATACCCTCACAGCTCCCTCAGGATCATATTCATATGCTTGCTTTGGTTTGGTAATACCATCTGAGTGATTATAATGTGGATGTTGAAAATGCTGCAGTATCTGACTGAATGATTAGATGAATACATTAAACTGCTGTTTTATCCTGCAGCTCCGTGTGCTGGCGATGCATATATACGGCGGAGAGGGTGGTTACTGTATATATGTGCATCCATGTAGGTCACTTAATAATTCAAAACGTTGCAGTCATTTTGAGCTTTTAAATCCTCTTTAGCCTGCTTGTAGAGCAACATGGGTGGAGTTTACTGCATAATTGGTTCCATAGTGCCACACAACTAATCAATTAATCCTGAGAAAAGAACTGAATCTCATCTCATCATGAATTGATTTAGGTCCATAAGGAAAGCATTTTTTTAAATCCTATTAGAACTGCATGCCCCAACAGTGAGAGATTATTCTTCACATATGTGTAAGTGCATTGACTTCCCCTTGAATAAGATCAATTTTTTGTCTTGTGGTGTCCTGATGTTATGAATAAAGCATTGTGAAATCATATTTGATGCAGCTGTGAGGGAGTTCACTCACCTCGGGCGATGCAAACCGCTCCATGTGTGTATGCATAATGTGTCGCATGTAGCTGCCGAACATGATAACTCACCTCTCGTAATGTCTCCGCGTACACGTGGCGGCACTTGTGCTGCTGGGGTTCCCGCCCAATTCATCATATACGTGCTTCCACTGTCTGCGGACCGTGATCTGGGAGAGATGGACGAGAGGACAAAGTGATAAGACAAAGAAAGGGAGACAAAAGGATGACAATGAGATGAATGTAAAGTCAGGGAAATTGAAAGAATATGAGAGGAAGAAAGAATAAAAAAAAAAGAGAAAAACACAAGTGGTTGACATCATTTTGAGGTCTTGGGGAGTTTGTGAGTCATGATGTTCCAGTTATTGAATCCTCAACACTCAATTCTCTAACATAATAAGCTCTGTTAACATCATGCAGTCAGTTGTTCCTGCTATAACCCCTTATCCCCTAACAGATGACGGGCTACAACACAAAACACAAAACCCCAAGCTGCCACAGAGCTAACAAAGCCCCGACATGAAACGTGAGATAATCAGCTGCAGATATGAGGGTTTTAAAAGGATACGAGCCCCAATTATATGAGCTGTATCCTGTTTATGGTCTGGTCGGGGCTGTCTGTTTGGATGACATTAAACCAGCGAGCTAATGAAGAAACCGACATGAGCAATGCACTTGACGACTCAACATCAAACATTGACTTCACTTTGGAAACACGTCGCACATGAATAGTGAATGAATAAACGGCAGGTGGGGCTGCCAAGTTAAATGCCTCTCTGCCTCATACGTGCTCGTTCCTTTGGTTGTGTATGTGCGTGCATGCAGCATGTGTGGGTATATACTGCATTTCACTTCATCTCCAGCATGGGAAAAAATGAGCGATTTGACCAATTTCCTTCTGACCAGTTTCAGAGCAGAGGAACATGTGTTTTCCACTCCAAGGGGGTTTTGAAACAACGGCATCATTTTTTTGCTAAATGTGGCTCTGAGCAAGACTTTCTTCTTGGGAAAATAGTGACTGACCTCAAGGGGCAAAAGGAGGGCAGAAAAAGGAAAGACAAGGAAGAAAGAAGGGAGGTAGCGAGAGAGAGAGGAGGAGATAATGGAGAAAAAGAGAGCAGGAGAAGGGAAACAGAGAGAGGGGGGGGGAGAAAGAAGAAAGAAGGGAGGGACTTAGACGGAAGAGAAGGAATATATCACCACATATGTGAATACTTACCAGCTCATATCCTCCTAGTTTCTGAGCAGCTTGAAACATAGTCCAAAGGTTGACTGTGGGAGACAGAAGACAAACAAGGCAGTCAGGAACTGAGCTGAAACACATGACGTCACATAGAGTCATTACACCAGAGACAGATAAATACAGTGCTGGAGGAAGTGTTTAGAGCCTTTAGTTAAAGCTAGGGTCGGTAATGTTGAGAAACTATAGTAACGAGTACGCTAGATTTAAAACAATTATCAAACCCCAAAACCCAGCCCAGTGTTGACAACTCTCTTCCACTAGCACTAGCTCCAAAAGTCACTAAATCTAGCGAGAGAGTCGCCAAGTCGGCAACACTGACAGCTCCCTCTTACAGGCCTCCCTCCAAAGCCACGCACCCAAAATTATCATGATGAACGTAAATAAGCGCACGGTCAGAGTGTGCACAGGCAACATAACGTTTTGTTCTACGATAAAATACATGAGTAAATATCCCACACTTTTGAAGCCTTTACATGTCTTAAAAAAGGGCGGTTGCTAACAAGCGTCTAAATGAGACGACTAAACGTCATCACGCCGACTCGTCCGCCTTTACAGCCTCGTTGTTAATGCTCGCGGTCATGCGACCGCGGTGTCACGTTAGCTTTTTACTTCTGGCGATTGCATTTACTCTTCAAAAATCATAAAAAGTGGTGTTCATTTGTGAAGATTATCTTGCTGAACAAAACGTGACAATATCATAAACGTTTGTTTGTCACAGAGCTTATTTTCTGCAATAATCCAAAACCCAATGGAACAATCCCGTTGGCTTTTTGTCAAGGGAGACCCAGGGCGGTGCTAACTTCGTGGTTGGCCTACAAAAAGACGTCATCCCTGGAGCACGCTATCACAGTTCTACACAGATACCGGATTTTTCTTTTTTTTGTCAGAGCATTTGATTCATTGATTGCTGTCGGGATGTTAATGAGAATTTCAAAAAAATATAACAAAAAATGTTTTTGAAGAACGCTACCAACACTAGCTTTGAGTAAAAGCAGAAATACCAAAATGTAAAAAGTAAGTCCTTAAAGTTAAAGTCCTTCATTTACTGGAAGTATTACTACCAAAATACACTAAAAGTACTAGTCATTATGCAGAATGAACCCTTTCAGAGGATGAACAACCAGTGCGGTAGTGACTGTGGTGCGTACAAAACAAACAAAAACAACACACAAAATGTAAAGCACAAAGATGATATGTCATTACTGCAACTATATGTAGAATGTGGAGTAATAAGTACAATATTTCCTTTTGAAATGTAGTTAAGTAGAAGTATGATACATACCTATATCATACCGAAATATTTAAATACAGTACTTGAGTATTGTAGATAGATAGACACAGACAGACAGACAGACAGACAGACAGACAGACAGACAGACAGAAAGAGAGACAGACAGACAGATAGACAGATAGACAGATAGATAGATAGATAGATAGATGGAAATGAAAACAGCTTTTTATCAACTTCACACAAAGCTACGCTGCACTCCAGCTGAAAGGATGCAGATGAATATTGAGTACTCGTGTAATCAGCGCTATGTGATAAAATACAGAATGTGCTCCATCCTGACAAAGAGATTTGTTAACCCTCAGCCGCAGCCTGCAGGTATGAATGAAAACCATTACAAGCATCAAACGCTTGGCAATATGCTCAAACTTCTGTTTGAACTAATGCAAATTCATTTGCATTGATTTCCCCATGCAAATACCCCGTGACAGGCCATATCGAAATACAAGCCTTGTGTAACGTTCTCCTAAAAATAGCCATGTAAGCTTTCAGAAAGGCTTCAAATGGCTGTCTATCTTTGAAAGAAAAATGTTTCCCACAAACAAAAGAAGCACAAGTTCATTGGGGGACTTTTTTTTTGTGCCAATGACATTTGTATTTGCTTTCTGTAACATCATTGTTTAACATTTTTATATGAAGGCCTATAAATAAGAAAAGGAGGCCTCGCCTGGGGAGAAATCCATCAAAATTCAATCTGTGCGTACACAAAGCCTTGCATTTGTCAAAATGACATTTTCCTATCTCCGCATTTGACAGCATTGATTTTTTCCTTCCCTCCTCTCTGCTACCGTTGTCAATGCACGGGTGGAATAACAAAGGGAGCTGGGTAGGTTTTTCTGTTTGAACTGAGCACTCCGGCGTATTGTGCTTTCCGACTGTAGAAACAGAAAGACGGTCTATTTAACAAGCTTGTTATGCATCGACTGTAATTACTACAATAGCACGCGGGACTGGGAGGGGACAGAACAGATAAAGGAAATGAGAGAACATGCTTTTTCTTAGATGTCTTGTCATTAGCAATTTCTTTTCTTAATTCCCCTCTATTTGGCAGGGGCAATTATCACTGAGATAAGGATGACAAAACAGGAACACAATGCAGCCTCAATGACACACCGATGGCATGGCAATTAGACAACAAGGCTGGAAGAGGGAGACAAATTGGAACTGATGTTCACAATCACATGCTGATGCCCGAGCACTGAGGCACACATGAGGAATAGTGTCACACACACACACACACACTAGTTAATCTTGCAGATCAAGGGCATTCAGAATATACAATGTAACCACATTATTCAACCTAAATCCACTCCGTCTCTCATTTCTTTCAGCACCTCTACTGCACCCCATACAACTTCAATGGCAGCAGCTGTAGAGCAAAGTCAATATTAACCAAGTGATAAAAAATAGAAGGACAGCAGATCGCATGAATAAACTGCTGCACAAAACTGTTTTCCTTTCCAACCGTACCGCTCCTCAAACTGTTTCCTGTCATTTCCTGTGATTCAGGTGCTATAGTGTGAATTCAGCCTCTATGAATAGGTTTACTGAAGTCTTTTAGAGCCACACTTCCCTTTTTCTTTTTATAAGAATACTTAGTCTGGGACTGTTGAATGAAGCCATCCTGAGTGTAAAAATGTGTTACAACGGAAAGGATTGGTCGACTCGATATAGTAAAATAATCTCCGCCAATTTTTTTATAATCGATTAATCATTTCAGGAATTATTCAAGCAGAAATAGTGAAAAATACCAAAATAATTTGACTGAATATCTTTGGGTTTTTAGTAGGGCTGTCAATTGATTAAAATATTTAATCGCAATTTATCGCATGATTGTCCATAGATAATCGCGTTATCTTCACTCTAGCTTTAACACTGAGCCCGCTACAACCTAAAAATCACAAGTTGCGTGAATGCGTTAAAGAAATTAGTGGCGTTACGAATTTGCGTTAATGTGTTATTATCACGTTAACTTTGACAGCCCTAATTGTAAAATGTATTACAGTGGAAACAATTAGTTGACTCGATATAGTTTAATAACCTGCAACACTTTTTATAATCAATTCATCATTTCAGTCATTTTTTTTAAGTAGAAATAGTGAAAATTACTGAATATCTTTGGATTTTTAACTGCTGGTCGGACAAAACAAGATATTTGAACATGTCACCTTGCACCTTGGGCATTTGTTCACTCTTTTTGACATTTCATAGGCAGTGTTCGAAATTAACCAGACAAGAGGACTGGTAGATGAAAAAATCCACCGGCCAAGCATATTTTTTACCTCCCCAAATAAAGTATGAAGCAAAATTATTTTAATATATTGATCAACAATTAATCAATTAAAGTCTGAATACTACTCACACAGTCTTGATCTCAAAATAATTCTACTTAAGTATTTGCTATTGAATGTACTTAAGGATTGATTACATGACTGATTGATCACATGACTACTTTGGTACATACATTTACCCGCCAGTGTGCCGGATAGCCAATGCGGTTGCTGATTTCGGACAATTTGAAAGAGAAATTTCTATAATAATTGTTAATGGCAGCCCTAAATGTTGATAATAGGGTAATCATTTATGTCTGTTTTCAAGCAAAAATGGCAAAAATGATCTGGTTCCAGCCTCTCAAATATAACGATCTGAGCGGCGACAGCTGTGGCCGGAGGCATCATGTTTTCAGGTTGTCCTTCCGTCCGTCCGGACCATTCTCATGAACGTGATATCTCAAGAACGCCTGGATGGAATATCTTCAAATTTTGCACAAACATCCACCTAGACTCAAGAATGAACTGATTAGAATCTGGTGGTCAAAGGTCACTGTGACCTCACAAAACACGTTTTTGGCCCTAACTCAAGAATTCATATGCTAATTATGACAATTTCACACAAACGTCTAACAGGATAAAATGATGAAGTGATGTCATTTTGGACAGACGTGGATGTAAACAGCAACTTGACTGTCGGAGGCATACAACCACAACTCTAGTTTACTTTTTTATAATAGTAAACTGAATATTATGATTATTACAGGCGTGGAGTCTCAGATCAGCACCTTTGCTCTAAAATGTTTTATGCATACGAACCCTGGAGTGAAATATAAATTCAGCATGAGAGCGAAGCAGGCAAACAAGAGGGAACTGTGTTAAACCAGCAAAATTAATATTACTGCGTTTAAAATATGTTACGAGCCACTTGGGGTAAAGGCAGATTGACTGAATTTTGGGGCTTTATATCTCTCTGCTGGGCTGTAAAGAGTCACAATTCCCTTCTTAAAAAAAAGAAAAATCAGGTGAGAACCCACAGCAGGAGATGAAGAGGAATATAGTCCATGTTCGGATTCAGATATTGTGTTTTTTTTTGGAGGTGAATCAAATGGATATTTAAGTGGCGCAGCCAACAAAGCATGGCTAAGTCTGGTAAATCATTCAACCATCTGTTGCTTTGTTAAAACTCCAGAGAACTTCATAAAAAGATTATTACTCAAACGCAACTAAAATAACATAATTTCAATTTCCATTACAGGAAAGCGAGCTCTTTGATCTTTTAATGCATTTGTAGCCAGTTTAAAAGGAAGAATATGAAAACGGCGCCTGATTACATCTAAGGGTTTGTTGTATTAATTATGATGTGTTTTCCTTTTTTTTCCCCTCCTCTTTACATGTGCTGATGTGTGCTCGCTGCCAAGGACGAAGTTTAAACAGCATGATTTCACCATTTAATGAGGGCCTTGCTTATGATGTGTCTGCTTTTGAGATTCAAAGCATGTACTGTATGTAAAACAGTTGGCGCATGGACTTTATTCTGAGCTCGAACCGAGAAAATGCCAACTAAAAGTAAAGCACGTTGGGTATGTAATTCTCTCCCCGTCTCTCTCAACGTCTCCCTCTCTCTATCTCCCTCAACCACAATGACCTATTTAAGCAACAACATGTCGGCAGTCAAGATGACAGGATTGTCAAAATACCGCGGTGAGGTTAGCAGAGTCGAGGCGACCACAGCTTACCTTCATGTAACAGTTTAGAGTAATGGCTTTTACTGCGCTATAAACTGTCACTGTTCCATTCAATAGACGTCTCTCTCCCTCTCCTGCTTCTTGTTAATTTGCTGATGTTGTCGCGCCGCGCTCTGATGTGAGTGGCTACGTCTTTCTTGGCTCGTTTGACACGAATGCAAATGTGATTTCCTTCCTTAAATGAAGCCTGAGAAAGAAGTGCATTTGAAAACCACAGTTTGAGGCGAGAGCCGGCGTTCCCATGTGTCTCGCGTCGAGATGAAACACATAAAGCAAACACAAACACCGAGAACGGTTTCAAGAGACCAGAGCGCGCCCCTTTATGATGTTTATGTGCACGTTTTTTTCCTCTCCGTCCCGTGCACGCCGAGTGCAAGCTAAGCATCCGACCTATATTGGAAAATCTTTCATCTTGGGCAGACGTGTTCCGCATACAACGTGTTGTTCTTTTTTAACATTGTTAGAGGACGTTCTTGGCCTTCACAGGAAACCCCTTTGACAACTGTGAGAAGATATTCTCTCCTTATATAAAAGCAAGCCAAAATGGGCTCTGACAGGAACCCTCCAGAGTCTTTTACTAACCACAGATGTGAGTTTTCTCAACATAGACAATTATTCTTTTAGTTTATTATTACCGCAGATTGAATGTGTGCTTTTTATACGGTTTAACAGCAGTGTAATTTAGAGATTTGGGGCGTAATGCCTGCAGCAGTTGGCAGCCATCTTCACTTCTTCCCCTACAGCTCTAATATTCTGGGTAGTTAGCACGCAGTCTGCCCTTGACTTGACTGAAAAGCAGCTTCGGGTTTGTCTTCTGATCACAACAGGGGGCCACTATAGATAACGTGGTTAGAGCTGCTGATTAAAATCCACACAGGGGTTTTCCGTGCTTATCTCACTATCGTGTGCAGTTTCACTCTGATATCTAAACTAACACTTACTTCTGTTTCTTTTCTCAAAGCACAAGTCTAGGGCTGTCAAAGTTAACGTGATAATAATGCCACTGAGTTTTAAAGCTTGAGTAAAGAAACTGGTATCATATGAAAATAGAAAACCTAAGGAACCCACTAGCTTGTCACAAAGGAGGCTAAATAACGCTCCAAACTTTTTTTCAAAGGGGTCCCTTGACCTCTGACCTCAAGATATGTGAATGAAAATGGGTTCTATGGGTACCCACGAGTCTCCCCTTTACAGACATGCCCACTTTATGATAATCACATGCAGTTTGGGGCAAGTCATAGTCAAGTCAGCACACTGACACACTGACAGCTGTTGTTGCCTGTTGGGCTGCAGTTTGCCATGTTATGATTTGAGCATATTGTTTTATGCTAAATGCAGTACCTGTGAGGGTTTCTGGACAATGTCTGTCATTGTTTTGTTGTTAATTAATTTCCACTTATAAATATATACATACGTTTGCATAAAGCAAGCATATTTGTCCACTCCCATGTTGATAAGAGTATAAATACTTGATAAATCTCCCTTTAAAGTACATTTTGAACAGATAAAAAATATTTAACTATGGACTATTATGTGATTAATTGCAATTAAATATTTTAATCGATTGACAGCCCTAGACAATACATTTTACAGTTCAAATAATGTGTTGTTTTTTTTCTCTTTGCATATACATTTTGAACAAGTTTTGGTACTTTTACGTCTGTTTACTCTGACGCCGCTATCAGCCAGTAAACTTTCCCCACTGGTGATGTTATGACCTAAATCTCCAAAATAAACCAGGTAAAATGTATCCACACATTTTAGGCTGTGGAGAGGAAACCTGGAGTACTCCATTGTTTAAACATTGCCAGTGAGGGAATAAGAGAATAAGCTGTACTCACTCTGTTTGAAGCCGAGGAAGGGGATCCTCTCTATGGGCGTGTCTCTGTCTTTCATGTACTTGTAGAGCTCCACTAAGAAAGCTTGCTCCTCCGCTCGGCTCTCCTCTGATGTTTCCTCCTCTCTGTTGTCCTCCTTCTCGCTCCTCTCCTCCTTTTCCTTTTCCCTATCCTTCCCTCGCTCCCTCTCCTCTGCTGAGGATCTCTTGCTGAGGCCGTTGGCCCTGTGTTTGGCCGCCGGGGTAATTTTTCCGTTGGGTACCGTTTTACAGTTGGGTTTGACCTGCGAAGAGAGAGAGAGAGAGAGCTTGACTTTAGATGGAAATTGAACCTTTAACAGAGTGTTATTCAAATGATGTCAGACAGTTAAGATGAGATGTGTTTGGGTTCAACCACAAATAAATATTTTTACTGGCTGGCGGCGTCTCATTGGTTATCAATGGAGCAGCTCCTCCTGTCATCACAGATTAACTCTGGCTTCAAGAGAGAATTGTTAATATTGTTTTATCTGTCCAAGGTCATCGGAATAACAGCAGCGGAGGCGCTTTTATAGATATTTCCTTCACTTTGAATATTACTACCAATGTCACATCAAATTTGATGACATCGCCTTGGAGTTTAGGAAACTAAGACTAACATTTTCATAGTATATAGTATTATTTTATTGACCAAATAATTCATTGAGAAAATAATAACATTATTCAATAATGTAAAGAATTGTAAGTTACAGAGCTATGTTGGATCTAAAGTGTACCATATGTATGATATTAGAAAACCTTTAAGTGATCCAATAAAATAAAATCAGTTTCTCAAAAATAAGATAATATCTGTTATCAAAAATGTTTTATGTAGTTCGCCTAAACAAGTACTACACTTGTGTCATATTAGGCCGACCATAATCTCTATAAACAGATATCTGCATAGGAATGCACTGTAGGGGTGTTGCAACATTCATGATGATAACCATGGTATTTCAAAATTAAATATTAATATCATGTTAATAACACACATATGATAATATTGTGTAAATAACCCAGTGCCTCTTAAATCATTTTGTATATATATACAGTTATGGTTACTCTCTCTACCTCCCTTCACTTGTATTTTGAGAGCAATTTATTTGCCAAAAAAAAGAGTCAAAATACACAATAAAGTAAAGTTAAAGATGAATTTCACTGATAGCATTTTTTTTTCAAATTTTATATAGATATCGCGATCATATCGTTATTGTGAATTCTTTTGACCACGATAATCGTGAAGTGAAAATCTGATATCGTGACAGCACGAGAATGCGGAATCTGTAGGCAACAGGACAAGATTTTGGGTCGTGTCTAGAAGGTAATCTGCAAACTGCAAAATCAGATCTGCAAAAACTCTTGCGAGACTCGCTGCCTGATTCTAACCTATTTCACATCAATGCCCAACATGAACCATCTTGCGGGAGTTTCCCCAACTTGTGGGAACTGACAAGATTTTGGTATCGGAAGTTCTGGTTTCCATTTGTAGTTCGAGTAGTATTGACCAATCACGTTTGAGCAGGATTTGGTTGCATGCAGGTAAACAGTCCGCGTGGAGAGCAAAAGAGGCGCAACGCATCGGCCCAAAATGCAATCTAGGAACCCGCTGGCTATCGTCTGACGATGATTTAGTTTTAAGAAATAAACTGTAAACTGAGTGTAAACTGGCTACTTGTGAAGCAATACAGCCGTAGACGTCGTCTCTCAACTCAAACTCCGGTCTCGCGTCAAGTTG
The DNA here is from genome assembly GCA_916700685.1 of Adelosebastes latens. Taxonomy (NCBI): domain Eukaryota; kingdom Metazoa; phylum Chordata; class Actinopteri; order Perciformes; family Sebastidae; genus Adelosebastes; species Adelosebastes latens. Next base: position 20,095 of record CAKAKR010057578.1, read on the forward strand.
CTAATCGGACTGTAAGCAATTATCAGCGCGTGGAAGAGGAAGTCTTACCTCTCAGCCTGTTGCGTTCTGTGTGAACATGGGAATTTCCCCTCGGGATCAATAAAGTCTTATCTTGTCTAATGCTATCTTCTGCTATCTTATCTTACCTTGGCTGTAGTTTTGCTGTCTGGGCTGCAGGGGTCCTGTGCTGCCACTGCTGTCGAGCCCTGGGTTGACCCCGATGACCCTTGACCCTTTTGGTCGGAGTCCCTCCTCTGAGAGATGGACAGCTTCTTCTTCCGAGGTCGCCCCTTCAGGTTAGGCGCTGATGGAGAGGAAACGGTGACAATGACAATAACCATTTAGGTGGGAACGTGTGCGCTGTTGCAGCACTGTGCGATTTAATCACTTTCTATTTTCAACATTTGGTGTGAGTCTACTATTTTTATCTTCAAACAATCTTAAAGGGATACTTTGTTTTTTTTCAACCTGGACCCTATTTTACCATGTTTTTGTGTCTAATTGACTAATAGGGACAACAATTTCTGAAATTGGTCCAGTATTGAGGCTCAAATAAATACGGGCGACCATTGAGTTCAAAGACCTCATCCACATTATGGAAATCATCTTAATATTCAGCCATGACATTGTAAATCTTTTAGATAAAACTAAGCTACGCTTTCTGTTCTCCAACACAACAAACTCTGCCCAGCTGGCACTCTCGTTCCACCGTGGATGTATTCCACTATTCCACCGTTGTCTTCCAGCAACACATCACCTCGCCACATTTCAAAACGATACTTCTCCTTGAGCGAGACTCTTTCCATAATGTCAGACATTTATAATAACAATAAGGGCCTGTCATGGCAAAAAAAAGCACTTTTAGTCGACGTAAATGACGGTGCCAGCTTGCCCCAATAGCACCATATTGCAGCCTGTGAGCAGCTGCTGTCTGAAGCATTATCCCTCAATACTGGACCAATTTCAGAAATTGTTGTCCCTATTAGTCAGTTCGATACAGAAACAACAACATGAGATAATAGGGTCCAGGTTGAAAAATACCAAAGTTAACCTTTTAATAAACTATTATTAGGAGAAAGAATAATAGAGATATGAAAACGTTTCTAGATGCATTTCCTCTCTGGGAACTAGCTGAAGAGGATGGAGGCTATGACAGGAACAATTTACAATCAGGGAAAGGAATTTCACAGGCCTGCTAGCCTGTAGCTAATTATTTTTAAACTGGATTAGTGCAACATTGTGCTGAATGGAGTAGCAGGCTGCCAAATTGCTCCAGTGTGCTAGTAAACACAATCCTCAAGTTCCCTCTCAGCCTAAAAGAGAAACTGCATTTAAATTCAGACAGATGTATTTTTAAGATTTGAGAGGAGGGCGTCGTAACAGTCAAGCAATTAGTAGAATACTGTAAATGACAGATGCTGTTTAACCCGCAAACCCACAAGAGGGAAGAACAGTTTCTGCTAAGAGAAATATTTGATTCAGATGCGATAAAAAACACCACAACAATGTATATAATGTGGCTATGCTTTGTCTTGTTTTTTTTTTTTTTACATCACACAGTTGTCATGTCATCATCGCCGTCAGCATCATAAAGAATCACATCATACTAAATCACCTCAGATGTACCGATCATCGCGGCTGTATTTCTCTGGTTAGCCTGCTCATGTCTTAAAGCTGAACGCTGTTAATTAAAAACACATGAACCTGCCTGATAGGAGCTCTTTGTTTGAAAGGCTGGCAGATATAATTGCTCAGTTCACATTACACACACAATAAAGTATTTAAGCCCTCCAAGTCCTTTGTACACCCACATTTATGTCAACCCGCGACTGTAATGTAACTTCTTGGCAGAGTGCCGTGCCTCCACGCAGCAACACAAACAGAGATAAGCTCAAAGGAGGGAGGGAGACAGAGAGAGGAAGAAAAAGAGAGAAACTTCAAATAATCCAAGTTCAGTCACGTATTTCACAGCGTCAACATTCTTTCTTTCCATCTGCAGTGACAATTAAATCACATCCAAGGTTGTTCTCTGCCAAAAGGGCTCTGTGATTATTTTTGTCGGATCAAATTCCCATCATGAAAATGTTACAATAACACTGGAGGTGAATAAAAACTAAGAGGCAGTCATTAAAAAAGGGTAAAATGATCACGACTCAGCAACCTATCACTTCATGTTGTTATTTTCACAACCGCTACGCTGTGGAGGAACAGTGCAGGGAAAATTCCAAGGGCATTTGTGGTGCATTTGTCATCCCTTTGGCACTAAAAAAAACACAAGTTTTCAACACTGTAATCTTTACTTAGAAAGCACTGGGTGTGTTTCTTCCGCCAATGTTTTCCCATTCTGCTGCTGCCTCTTTTATTCTGCCAATTACTCATTATTACTGAGAAAATTACATAAACCCTGTAATTTATTTATTTACTTGTGTTTATTTCTGAAGGGACAGATACATAAGCTCAAAAATATTCACTGAATAGACTAAAGCTATATATCATAGGATTTATAGCCTAAGCTAATTTGCAATGCTTGAGCCTCTGTAAGGAAATCCATATGTAATTAAACTAGGGCTGTCAATTGATTAAAATATTTAATCACAATTAATCGCAAATTTATCGCACATTTTTTATCTGTTCAAAATGTAGCTTAAAGGGAGATTTGTCAAGTATATTTAATACTCTTTAATGATATTCAAATATGCTGCTTTATGCAAATGTATGCATATATTTAGTAATGGAAATCAATTAACAACACAAAACAATGACAAATATTGTCCAGAAACCCTCACAGGTACTGCATTTAGCATAAAAAATATGCTCAAATTATAACATGGCAAACTGCAGCCCAACAGGCAACAACAGCTGTCAGTGTGCTGACTGGACTATGACTTGCCCCAAACTGCATGTGATTATCATAAAGTGGGCATGTCTGTAAAGGGGAGACTCGTGGGTACCCATAGAACCCATTTTCATTCGCATATCTGGAGGTCAGAGGTCAAGGGAGCCCTTTGCAAATGGCCATGCCAGTATTTCCTCGCCAAAATTTAGCGTAAGTTCGGAGCGTTATTTAGCCTCCTTTGCGACGAGTGACTAGCAGTGTTCTAGTTTCATAAGATACCAGTATCTTCACTCTAGCTTTAAATCTGAGCCCGCTATAACATAAAAATCGCAAGTTACATTAATGCGTTAAAGAAGTTAGTGGCGTTAAAATTAATTAGCATTAACGTGTTATTATGACGTTATCTTTGACAGCCCTAATTTATTTACTTGTGTTTATTTCTGAAGGGGACAGATACATAGCCACACAAATATTCACTGAATAGACTAAAGCCACATATCACAGCATTAATAGCCTGAGCTAATTTGCTATGCTTGAGCCTCTGGAAGGAAATCCATATGTAATTAACCAAATAAATAGATGCTGAATTACAATAAATGTGCTTTTCGACTAAAATCCTAAAAAAAGTAACTGATGACTGCATGCCAGACGTATATACACTGCATTACAAAAAAACACACCCAATCACACAAAACACAAACATTATGTGACAGATGACTAATGCTTGCAGGTTTGACTCGAGGGAGATTTATTTTTCAACATGTGACATCAGTTTAAACAAACGCCGCATAGGTCTGAGTGAGGTCACACTCTCAGTTCTGTTTTTAGTGCAATCACTAACCCCCCGACACCCTGCACTGAGTTACATAACCTGCCTGTCTGTTTACATATTTCATCAGGTCAAATACTGCTGCGTAAGAAAACGCTGCAATTACAGCAAAACGCTGCTGCTGCATAACACATGGTGACACGACGGCGAGCGGGTTTAAAGTCACTGACTTATTGACAAAGGACAAACTGAACGTGGTTAAACAACAACCCGAGCAGGTATTACTGTAAACCGAAGGGTCACCAGGGGGCATTTTAGTGTATTTTTGTAAACATACACAAACACAAGGCACACAAGGTCAAGCGCAGGCGATCTCTCCGTGCTGCAGGAGTTGTGCAGAACTGCTGATCTGCTCTCCTCGTGGCACAGTTGCATAAGGGAGGAGTCATCAGCTTTAGAATAACACAAAGAAAATCAAACTGGCTCTGTGCAGATTGATTTTCTCCAATGGAAACACAGTCTGTAAAAATACAAAGCCAACATCACAAGGTAATGATTTTACAGCACCCTGGGAGATGTGATATTTTTATAACTCTGTGTGGGCATTAAGTGCTTTTGTCAATGTACTAGAAAAGAAAGAGACCATTTAAGTATACATGATACTTCCCTCGACGAGCCAAAAATGGACTCTATAGTCACACACCAAAAATGGCTGCTGAGCAAGCTGCCAAGTTCCTTTTTTGCTTCCCAGCGAGTTACTTATTTCTCAGTCTGTGGCTTTCTGCTTATCTGGGTCGTTGGCATGACTTGGAGTTGAGCCTTGAAGTGACCAGAGGACTCTTTCCTATAGTCCCCCCCCCCCCCCACACACACACACAGGTGAGGGGTATTCCCAGGGGTGTGAATCCATCACGTCTTGTCACAGAGCACGAACCCCCTGAGCCATGGAAGTCACAGCGACTTCAGCAGCGAGATGCACAGCCTGACAACTTGATCTGCGGGTGCAGCCGAACGCCCTCAGCTCTTAGCAGCTTTACAACACGGCTTTGTCTAATATTTTCTACCCCCCTCAGATTCAATTAAATACAACCCTAATACCTCTGCTTCACTGCCATTCAGTTGATGTCAATGATAATGAAAAAGTCATTAGAGACAGCTCAGGAAGGGTTCTGACGGTTCTATGCATCAACAGAGTAGAGCCACAGGGAACCACAACAAAATGGACTGATTGATTGAGAGGCTGCTGGGAACGGAGAGACATATCAAGCCGACTGGAGGATTCAGCTGATGGATGCCTCGGTTGATAACGCTCCCACACACGAAAAAGAGCTCAATATCTACATGTGTTCACTTAATGATTGTCTCTTTAAAAGAGGGTGGTTTCAGAAATCCTCTTTAAATCAGATGGAGAAATTATCGCTCCGATGGTGCACATTTCTTTGTGTTTGATAGGCAGAAATTAAAAATGAATGTTATTAAAATGAAATTAAAAACATACTTTGATGTATTTTAGTAGATAGCAACCAAATCATGCTTTCATATGACAGTTTGGGATAACACTTATGACTGAAATAATCTGTCACACAACTACAGATGTATGCAGTGGTTACTTATTTTTATGGGTCAAGGGATGGCAATTTTGGTCGGTTGGTCAGTCCAACCTGGTCTCAATCCCAGCTCGTCAAATACCGCCGATTAGGCAGCAACCGTCGTAATCAGAAACCGACACACGGAGGAACCCTTTAGGGACAGAATGTGACGAATTGGGTTTCAACTAACTCCGATGTAAACCCACCCGCGCAGCGAGGGGTGGTGGATGGGTCAAACAAACAAAAGTCTTTCAACCAGGAGACCGGTGTTTGTGTCTCGTGTGAAACTAAATGTAACGTAGACTTATTTTGTCACGTCAGTCGTTAGTCATGTGACTCGTTAGTATTGTCAGTACCGTGAATCACGTGAGTCGCTAGTCAGTGAAGTTAACGTCAACCATTTCCATACCCTAACTAAGTGGTTGTGTTGCCTAAACCTAACTAGCCTGTGAAAACGGAAGTTTATTTTGAAAGGACACTATGCATTTAACGAGCGTATCTTGACACGCCGTCCCCGGTCCGTCCTAAAATAACGCAAGAGGGGTACCCCGTGCATCGTCTATTTATGACCAAATGCCTTCAAAATATAGTTGTGCAGGTATACTAACTCCTGTCATTTGTGTCTTGTACTATTTAGCAAATGTTAGCATGCTAACATGCTAAACTAAGTTAGTTAACATACATACTTTGTCACGTCTAACATAGTTAACATGGTCAACATCATACCAACTTAAAGGTTCTCAATACGATATCCAGAACATTAATATAGCAGCAAACAACTATTGTCTATGTAAAGATATAGAGAAGTAATGTCTACCTAAGCAGAGAATGAAGTCTCTTTCCCTCTGTGTGTGTTGTAATCAGAGCTTCTCTGTGCTTCGTTGACATAGTCGGGGCGGCTGTGCTTGCCTTAGCTCACACCTGCCGCTATGCAGTGCTCTCATACGGTGGTTACAACTGATAACTGCGTCCCGACCGACGCCGTCGTCACGGGAACAAAGCACCCACCCTCCGTTTGCCCCTCAGGTATGCACTGTTAGCTCTGTCAGCAGTCTTGCCGTTGTTTTCACGGTTAGCGTTTTAGCACCGTTAGCTGCAACCCGCTGGCTCAGCTGTCGCCATGTTGAGAGCCGTGCGAAGGCAATAGAAATGCTCCCAATCTAGCATTTAGCACCTTTAACATCACTATGGTAGAATTGTTATTGTGAGCATGTTAGCATGCTGATGTTAGCATTTAGCTCAAAAACAAGGCTATACCTCGACCATATGCAGCCCCACAGAGCTGCCAGTGTGGCTGTAGACCAGTGTTGCCAGATCTCACGAGAGAAACAAGCAACCAGGCCTTTAGAAACAAGCAGGTATAGAGGAGAGAGACAGAAGCGAGCCCAAAATAAGCAACTACACTTTCGAAACAAGCCCAAAAAAACGTGACTACCAATATTTGTAAGCGACTTTTCAGGAAAACAAGCCCAAAGTCGCTTATAATAAGCAGACTTGGCAACTCTACATTAAACTGTAGAAAAGAGGAGTGCAGGGGCCGCTATCTTTGCAATCTTCTCAGTAATCGTATTATGGAAATGGCAATGAGGCTGTTATGAATGTTGTTCATTCATTTTATGGGGATAAAGGTCAAGCTGAAATAAATCACTTATACAAGTTATTGAGAAATAGTGTAGTAGGGAGTGTAAAAGTTACTAATGACAGACAACACAACTCTAGTTCAACATCAGGTTACCAAAGCTAACATTTAGTCAATTATTAGCAAGTTAAATACGAAATAGTTAGCTACAACATCCCCCATGCAGATGAACTGTGACTGACTGATTGAAGAACCAATCTGCACTTTCATTCAACAAAACTCCAACTCATGCCTTTACTCAAACTCTTAATTCTGCTGTTGAACTTCAACTTCCTCACCATAATGAGGTCCAAGTTCAAGGAGGTCAATGAGGAGGAGGAGGAGGAGGATGAGTAAAGTATGACTTGGTGAATAACATGTTTTGACATATTTCACCGTCTCACTAGGTTGCAAATTCACTACAGGCTTGACACCCACTCAGCAATTATCAGCATAGCTCGCTGCCAAAGGTAACATTCATGTTGCAATACATGGCCTTGTCTGTACAGTACAGTATGTCCCCCGGGACATAACAGAATACAATACAATACAATTTTTTAATTATAATTCTCCTTCTGTATAAATAAGTAACGTCTCACTGAGCTTACAAATCTTTTATGAGAGAGTGTCAAGGCCAAAAGGGCAGCATATAAATACAAAATAACATGACAAAGGTTCCTGTTAATAAATGTCGAAACAAACCAGATCTTTAGAGCAAATATATAGTAACAATTCAGCTAAGCAGCACAAAGAGACATTGACAAGTAGAGTTAAGTTCCAGCTCAGTAATCGATGTGAATTCTCCAAGAGAGATCCACTCAGTCAATTTGAAGTCACTTCCTTAATGAGTTACATGGTGAAGGGGCAGACAACTTAAAGGATTTTTAACCAAACACAGCGTAAAGTCGTCTGTAAAACATCGGACGGTGCAGTCCACAAAGACCACAGCTTCAGGATGGATATGTATCCACACAGGTGAGAGGGAATCCTCCCCCTGGGACGGATTTGTTAATGAAACTGTACCTGTGAATACGCCCACGCACAGACAAAGAAGGTCAGTCAGGTCTGGCATACATTGTTACAGTGGTGCCTTGGAAATTTACAGCCAGTCGTAAAACATGAGGCACCATGACAGACAGTATTTAAACCCAGTAAGCACTGAGCAGATGTAGTTTCATGTAGATCCTGACAATGAAGCCATGATGCGGCTGAAAAGGGGAACTTATTAGATGGAATACAGAAGCAGAGTTTTGTAACTGAATTTAAACAGAATAAAATAGAATTGAAAAGAATATGATTCATGAGATTCAAATTATGATTCATAAGGAACAATGACAGCAACTGTCACAATGCAAAAAGATAAAGCAAAGTAAATAAAACCTCAATAAAACCTGACATATCATGATACAAAACAGCCTCTGAGACACAGCAGCGGAGCATAAAATGTGCGATCAGTGAAGTGATATTACACTTTGGTGGAACATTTTAACTCCACTGGAGGCACAGGGATGTGACAAGGGAGGCTCCAAAGCAGCAAGTTAACAGTACCAGAGAGAATATAAAGAAGGCAGCGATGACTGATTCCTCAGCCAGCAGTGACAGGCGACGGCGCGTCTTCACTATACATCAAAAACCTCGGAGGTTGGAGGGATTTCAAGAGTTTCTGCTCAAGGACGGCATGTTTCTGACCACAGTTTGGGGAGGAGATGTCTGAGCTAATGTTTCTTTCTCAAGCTTATTTCTAAGCAAATATCTCATCTGGTGGTTTGTTAGTATCCTAGGTTTATGAAACATGTTACAAGTTTCTCTGATCAAACGGTTCTCTTGCACAAAGTATCAAGGAAACAAGATGGAATATTTAATACCTGAGACATGCACGTTATACGCAGCACATATCGCAGACTATAATTACATTTACTTACTAGAATTTTAAATGAGGGAGATTTGCCTTTCAAACGATAGTTCTATACAATATGTACACAGGGACACGTACGAGGCAGCAGCGGGGGAGCAGGAGAAGGTCGATGACCCGCTGTACGGAGCCGGGCATAAGTCTATGGAGCCGGGAATGAAGACTGGAGTTGATAAGAAGAAGCAGACACTGTTAGCTAGCTAGCTAGCTAGCTTGAATATAGTCATGCACCCTGACCCCATGACAACACATGTTGAGTGACAGTCCCCTTATTTGCAAAATGATGCAGAAATGCATAAAGAAAAGAATAAATTAGTAAATTAGTTTGGGGGAATACTGTATATAAGTGTGAATGGTTGTCTGTCTCTATGTGTCAGTCCTGTGATAGTCTGGCGACCTGTCCAGGGTGTACCCCGCCTTCGCCCCCAATGTCAGCTGGGGTCGACTCAAGCCCCCCCGTGACCCTGAATAGGATAAGCAGACAATGGATGGATGGATGGATGGAATATATACAGCAAGGGGTGAAATGCAAAGGGAAAATCATGTAGGAATGAATGAATGAATGAATAAATAAATAAATAAATAAAAACAAATGCAAAAATAAATAAATAAATACAAATATTAATCAAAATAATTAAATAAATACGAGGGAAAATTAAACAGAAGGGTAAATAAATAAGGGAAGTAATACAAAGATAAATAAATAAAGAAGCAAATTAAAACAAACATAAATATATGTCACATTTTATCAATAACTAATGGCTACATTTGTTTTTTATATTATCTTTGCTATATTTAAAGACATATTTATTTATTTTTATCAATCAAGTCATTTATTTATTTATATATTTATTCATTTATTTATGATTTATTTTGGCAAGTTCTGTCCTCCATACATAGATCCCTAGGCAAAAAATAGCTAATCCAGGTGGCTAATTTCTGTTTACTTTTGGTCGGACTCCTACATTTAGGTCACATTTCAAATGATTTTGTTAGATGTATGGATGACACAAGGACAAATGTCATTATTGTTATTTGCTATACTGCAGTTTAAAGGTTCCCAGGGGAGATGTTCACCTCTATTAGTGCTGTGGAGCTTTTCATGAGTGTTTCCCAGGTGACTACAGGTGGCAGTAATGTGCCAAGAAGAAGACTACAAGCTAGTAAATGTAAATAAAAGGCAGGATTTAAAATATCTGCTTGAACAACCACAGACTAGCAGTGAGCATGAAGCGCTCCCTCCTCTCTATCATTTTGTTACTGACTGTAGCCACCGCCGCATTTCACGTCCTAATATCAGGCATTTCTGACGTGCTCATAATTCTCACTTTGTCACGTCTGACAGCAGAGTTATTCCTCTGTTCCTGCGCTCGAGGCACGTTTCCGCACACAGTCATTTGAGACACACTGACAGCACAAAAAACATGTTTAATGAACAGTAATACTTGAAGCATCTCTATCACTGCAATCATCAAAAATTACACAATGCGCCCACAGAGTGAGACAGAGTGCGTGGGTGGACAGAGTACACTGTTTTTATTAATCATCAAAACCTCCGTAGGTTGATAGATGATACAAGTGTTAATTAATTTCTCATAATTATACAGAGGGAGATCATCATTAATAAACTGCAAAACATTTCACAGCAGAATGTAAGTGTTACATATTAACAACCTCGGGGGGTTTAACATCAATAACACTGAAATATTTTCAACACTGCTGTTATTTTCTTGCCTGTTTTCGCCCGTGAACTGCAACATAAGAAGATATTTTTTTGCACTGCTGTGGCTGAGAGCTATTCGGAATTTAATGAGGAATGCATTTGGCTCTGTCTTTGGCATGACAATGGATACTAGTTACTGTTATTACACAAACACAACCTCACCTTCCAATATAACAGAGGGAGAGCAAGAGGGAGGGAAGAGGGGAGAGAGCAGTAACAGAATCACATAGAGAGAGAGAGAAATAGACGGAGGGAAAAGCCGTAAACACAACAAAGCAGCGACAATTTAAATTTTCCACCGGTGTTCAGAGTCAGTGATTAGTTATGTGTTTGGAGGGAGCACCTCTGTCAGGAACTCTTGTCCTGACTACTGACACACTCAAAACACCACTGTAATACAAGGCTATTAGAGCATGCGCCTGAGTGAAAGGCAGGGATTAGTCCGGCTTGTTACTAAAAGAGCTCTAACAACAGCCCCCCGGGGTGCAGCCGACTCATCCGCACTTCCTCAACAGCTTCTTGTAAACAGGTCTTTCCACACAGCACCTTCATTTACTCTGCCTCAACCTCTCTTTTAAAGGGCAAGTCCACCCACATTACAAACAAAAGGCATTTTCTCACTTAGCCAATATTGGTGTTTTTTGTTTGCTTTACTTATCTCATAGGCTCAGGTTTTTGAGATATATGACATGTTTGTGAGATTTCTCTACCCCAATACAATGGGGCTGAATTTAATTGAGCTTGTGATGCTCACATACCAACATGACAGCCTGAGTGTCAGCAACCAAGAACTCTTCTTTTTTAATGCTTGTTTCGCTGTCTGTATTATTATGACTTTATTATATATATATATATATATATAAATAAAATCATATGTATATCTATACTATACACATGTTTAGATATACATTTATTTATTTTTATTTTTATTATTATTATTTATTATTATTGTTATTATTATTATTATTATTATTATTATTATTATTATTATTACTATTATTATTATTATTATTTATTTTATTTCTTTATTTGTGTTTCCTTCTTTACTGTGTCTGTGATTACTTATTTTAATTCCATGTGTAAGTTGCCAAATCTTCCATGTGTTGAGGGGGGGTTAGGTCCTTGACCCATATTATTATATATATCCTAGACTCTAGGATAACATTGTTCCCAGTCCCTTTATAGTTGTTCTGTTGTACTATACCTTTTGTGCCAATAGAAAAATGGAACATAAAACTGCACCAATTGATTTTTTTTAGAGGAACAAGCTGAAAACACAACACTGACATTATTATGAACTTATACAATTGTTATGGGGATGTTTTTAAGTGAACAACAGTTTGCCTATTTCTACATACGGCAGACACGGAGCAACATTAGCATTCATTAGGGGTCATATTTGATCTAGTGTAAGTCAAATAGTCACTCTCCTTCTCGCTCCGTTTTGGTCTCCGCCACCTCCTGAGGGAAATATCTGTCTCTTCAGCTGCCCCGACATGTTACCATCTTCCAGCTAAATTTGTCTGTCTGCTGTTTGGTGCTGAACAGGTCGAAAAGGAGAGGAAAACAGCTGCTGCTTGAAACAAGGTTGATGAGAACGGTGGTGAGAGTGAAACGAAACAGTAAAGTTGTGTGTAGTAAAACCAAAACAATGAGCTGAAAGATGTTTAAACGCTGAGGAGAACTGTAGTCTGATAATTCTCTGTGAGTTCGTCTCTAAAGGCGATCTCTTTCACATTACACATAGTAATTTCATCTATTGTTGATATTAAAATATTGATTAGCGTAGCTTTAAACAAACAAACCAGGCTGTTCTCATACACCGTTTGTATCTATACCTATGAAAGGTAATGCACTGAAATTCGTATATATCCCACAAAATCAATTTGTATGTTACCCACGTAATCGTGAACCAGAAAGTATAAAGAGCGACAAACGCCACGTGGGGAAGACGTCGGGGTGAATGGGTGGGTCAGAAACCAGAAGTCAGCATTGATTTTTTTGTAAAGTAACCTCCGTACTTAAATTACGCATCTTCCGTAGTTATTTTTACCCAAAACGCAATCTTTTCTTGAACCTAACTAAGTAGTTTCTTTGCCTAAACCTAACCAAGTAGTTTCCTGTAAAAACGGAAGATTGTTTTGAAAAGACTTTATGCATGTAGTGAGCGGAAATTGACACGTGTTGCTGGATATTCGTAGGAAAATGTCCGAAAAATGAGGAATAACTTTTCATAAGATATCATACGAACCGTTGTATGAGGATACGTTGAACAAACAGATGTCCAAATCATTGGTACTACTTTCTACCAAAGAAATGATTCCCCCAATTATCTGTGGATTATCCAGAATAACCATGACCCTCCTTCTGGAAAGAGATGCTGCTGATGAATCTTTTCAATGTTTCAAGGCTGTGAGCACCACAAACCAAATCACATTGACCACCATTGTTTTGGGGTGAGACAGAAACTTCTGAACAAATTAGACCCAAACTATCTGCATGGTTAAATACCACTAGTGGCAAGTGAAAAAAAAAGATACGTCTCCTTTAATCAAACTCACTTTGTCTAATGGGCACCCATGTGTTCAGTATGAATGTATAAATATATTGACACTAAAAGACAGGAATCCATGTGAGATTTTCTGGTCTGGGGAGATTCTCACCAGATCTCCACTCCTTGTTGTAACAGCTCTGACATCCCGTTCCCCTCTATTTCCCAAACCCATCATTTCCTATACAAATAACGAATTATATCGGCTACAGTCTGTTTTTATTTTCCTCAAGACGATTCCCCTCAGCTGGCTGACTGACAGCTGTGTGTGCATGCATCATTATCTCCTTCACAGAGCCTGTCTGTTGCCGTAGCCTGTGGCAGACCTCAATCACACAGTATTAGAAATGACTTCGGTTTTCCACAGACTGCGCTTTTGCAGCTGCAGGTGCGCCACACATTTAATATGAACCAATGGGATATATGGTGGACTAGTTGTCCAGCCCATCTGGAACTACAGACATGTAAAATCAGGTACTCGGAGCTAATAAGTTCATTAGATTCAGCTCGCGGAAGCTAAGACATAATGAGTGAGAGTGTTGCTGATAGTGTTCCTGTTCCTGGAAGCGGAGGTCATTGAGGCCAATAAACTGCTGAGTGAAAAGAAATACAAAGAAAATGAATGTAATAGGGCTGTCACCCGGTTCAAATATTTAGTCATGTTTAATCGCAAATTAATCGCACATTTTTTTTATCTGTTCAAAATGTAAAGAAGATTTGTCAAGTATTTAACAAAAAATCAAAAATTGTATAACCGGAAATAATTTTTTCTTCGCCGCTCCAAAACAGTAGCCTTCACTGTGCTGTTGTCGCCCTGGATGTATCATGGCTGCCATTGGCAACTATTGTTTTAGAGACGCGAAGAAGAATTGATTGCAGGTAGTTTGTCACATGACGATAGCAAACAACAACAGTGCGGTGCTAGTGGAGAGTGTACGGCCGGTGAACCGTCGTACACTCTCGGAAAATGTTAGCCATTTGGCAATATTTCACAGGGGAAAATCCAACAAGCTCTTACATAATAATAATAATATTAGTAATCATAATTATAATAATTATAATAACTAGATATTTGTTATAGGGCTGTCAATTGATTAAAATATTTAATTGCGACTAATCGCACATTTTTATCTGTTCAAAATGTACCTTAAAGGGAGATTTGTCAAGCATTTAATACTCTTATCAACAAGGGAGTGGGCAAATATGCTGCTTTATGCAAAGTATGTATATATTTATTATTGGAAATCAATTCACAACACAAAACAATGACAAATATTGTCCATAAACCCTCCCAGGTACTGCATTTAGCATAAAAAAAAGCTCAAATCATAACATGGCAAACTGCAGCCCAACAGGCAACAACAGCTGTCAGTGTGTCAGTGTGCTGACTTGACTATGACTTGCCCCAAACTGCATGTGATTATCATAAAGTGGGCATGTCTGTAAAGGGGAGACTCGTGGGTACCCATAGAACCCATCTTCATTCACATATCTGGAGGTCAGAGGTAAAGTTTTTCCTCGCCAAAATTTAGCGTAAATTTGGAGCTTTATTTAACCTCCTTCGTGACAAGCTATAACATGGTTGGTACCAATGGATTCCTCAGGTAGTTTGTAGTTTCATATGGTGCCAGTATCTTCACTCTAGCTTTAAAACTGAGCCTGTTTCAACCTAAAAATCACAATTTGCGTTAAAGAAATTAGTGCCGTTGGAACGAATTTGCATTAACGTGTTATTATCGCATTAACTTTGACAGCCCTAGAATATAAATGTACTCATCCTCTTTACATAACAAGAAAAACAGGAGTCACTATCTTTTCTTCATCATCTAAACTGTGCATTACTGTACTGTACTAATGTTGCATTTGCAGGTGCAGTTCAGTAAAGCCATAAGACGAATACTAATTCCCTTTAATCTTTAATTTGATGGCTCCATGTTTAAAATGCTGCTCAGGTGTGACGTTTCAGCATACAGTCAGGTAATAAGATCCACTACAGAGAGTCTATGCTAATGCCTTGGTACATAGTGCGCAGTAGATAAATCATGTTTATAGATTGATGTCCTCCTCTATGGCCTCTGTGAATATAACAAGATTGCTTCCAATTGCATCTAAATATGAGCTTTATGCACGCGAACACGGCGCATAATAAAATACCGCGCGCATGGATATAGAATAAAGAGTCTCGCTTGCCATTTTAAACTACAGCCCACCACACCGGCGCTATTATCTGCTGTTTATATTCTAATATGTGACTGTGCTGTAAAAAAAAAAGATGCTGCTTCTTTGTGTTAATCCTGACAATTTGTCAAATTTAAATCCAGCAGCACTGGGAGGAACACATCAATTCAAAGTGAAATAAATGACTTTCTCCCACTCTCTTGCTTCTGCTATCTATTTCTCTTTCCTTTCTGTAACAACTATGTGAGC
>CAKAKR010057579.1:0-18564 GCA_916700685.1 Adelosebastes latens
ATAATTATCTGAACAATGTTTACAAGTTCGTTTCAGGCCACGATGGTGTTTAGCTACATGAATTTTAATCGTCTCTATTTGAAGATAAACACACACAAGCTAATAAAGAAGTGATTAACAGGTTTAAATGTTGTTGTTGAGTCTAACTACAGTCAGCTAACAGTAAACTAGCTAGCTAGCAGCTGAGCTGGACTACAGTACGGAACAGAAACTCCAGAGTATAGACGGAGCCCTCCTCTATCAACATGACGTGTTATAACGTTACTCTGAGCAAAGCGATGACAGAGACTGTACCTGACAATAACGGCTGATTAAAACTGTGTATTTACTGTGCTGATGTTAAACGTACCAGCAGTCCTGCCGGGCAGCGGAGCGTCATAACACCGCAGCGGCTCAAGGACGAGAGAGCAGCAGCCGACATCTTTAGTTTCACTGACCTCCACCTCCACCAGCCTGCTCTCCCAGCAGACACCGCGGCCGCGTCACAGCGCCGGTGGATGGGAGCGCGTGTTTTAGTTACCAACCTCTCCCGTCTTTACAACCACACACAGACAAGAATGAGTGTGGTGTTTATAAGTTTGACATGCGTGTGACAATTTTGTTCTATAGTTTGTGTACCCAAAAAAATAACTAGAAAAGCAATTTCTGAAGAAATTGCGGTGTGAATGCTGGTTGCTGAAGAGCTGACGCTACACTGTAATGCTGGCTTAAATGTTGTTAGAGGAAGGTGAAGTAGTAGGAATAGATGGGAAAATGGGAATGGGTTGAATTTGTATGAAGAAGGATACAGACTCAGAATCAGAAGAATATGAATCCGTAAATACATGTTGTAATTGAATGAAAAGCAGCTGAAGCATTATAAATAGTGAGTTCCCTGTTAAGAAAGTTACCATCTGGGGCTTTTATTTTGAAAAACTAGATGAATCCCTAGTTTCCTGTTAACATACAATGAGAGTTGGGGGCTTTTATTTTGTAAAACAAGTCTCATTGGGAGCTTCCTGTTTATAAGTCACTCTATGGGGCTTTTATTTTGAAGGGATGGGTAAGGGGGAGGCATAATTAGACTATCTAATGTCCAGGGACAATATTCCATAAGAAGGAGGTATGATAGGCTTCATTGTGAGCCTCCTGTTAAGATACAGTGATTCTATAATTCTGAAAATATGAAAGTTATGAATGAGAAAAGTAATAGCGCACTGATCCCAATTGAGCTGCACGTTTTGATGTTTGAATGGAGTTTCTATGTTGAAAAATGTGGAAGGAGTAGCATTTCAAAAAAAGGGTACGAAAAATAGTAGAAGAACATATGTTGTGAATGCTTCCAGCATGATGATTCCAGAATGCTTCCAGCATGATGATTCCAGAATGCTTCCAGCATTCCAGAATGCTTCCAGCATGATGATTCCAGAATGCTTCCAGCATTCACACCAATGAGGCAAGGCTCCAAACCCCGGGCGGAGCAGAGGACACCCCGCACACACCAGATGTCTCGGCTTTTAAATCGAACGAACCCAGTGCTCCTCTGTCAGTCGTAGCACGGCGTGTGAAATTTAACTCACATAGCAGTGTGTGCAGCTGAGCTATAAGGTCACTTATATAGTGTTCATTCTGTTAAAAAAAAAGGAGACTGTGGTGTTAAGTAGTTCACTTGAAGAACAGACATGGTATTCCTGACGTTATCTCGTTGGATCAGAAGCCGTGGACCTGACAGATACTGGAAAGTTCAAGAAGTTGTCAGAAATGCACGGGTAAGGCCACGACTATTTCCTGGAGGAGAAGGGGCTAAACTGTCTCCATACACTGTCAACATGTTGTGATATTTATCATAGTGTAGTCTAAGTGGTAGTTACATCTGAAACGTTATTTTAACTAGAACATCAGTTTGTCATTTGTTATATTTTCCCCGTTGTGTAGACATGACCCACGCTGTTTGATTGGGTTAGAGAGATGTCTCATCATTATAATCTAATATTAAACAGCATAATGATATTAATGTTCGTGCTTCCTGTCTGTTCCTCCTACAGCACTTCAGAGGCAGGAAGAACCGCTGCTACGGTCTGGCTGTGAAGGCGGTCACGAGAGCTTTCGTCTACGCCACTAAAGCAAGGAGGGTCAAGAAACGCAACATGAGGACGGTGAGACACTTAATAATACTCTAATATATATAAATATGTCCTCTACAACAACAAAAACATGGCTGGTAACACAGGCTACAGTCTCAATGAGATTTAATTTATAATATCTGAAAAAGCTTCTAATTACTGTGTACTACCTTTCTCTGTACAGGGACAGGTGTATGCCTCATTTGAAAAGAGTCTTTGGGAATGATGGGGGACATTGTGTTTTACCAAACCACAATATGTGAAGCAGTGCATGCTGTAGACAGTCACTGTGCAGCAGATGATTGATTGATTGATTGATAGAATGAATGAATGAATCAATCAATTTGCTAAATTAAAATACAGTACTCGAATGTGAATCCAGTCGAATTCATCAGGATATTGCAATAAAGTCACATGACTTATTTCCATTGTGGCCCTGTGAGGCTAGGAGACAGGCAGGCGAAGGGGATGACATGTATATATACTACTAATGTCACATTTTACAGTAATATACCTAAAGACATCATTATTTATGCAGTCATAAAAATAATTTAAGAAGAAAACAAATTCAGATCAAAGCTTGGAGATGTTCTGGATAGGATGTTTCACTATACTAACTAGGGTTGTAAGAAAATATCGAGTATCGTAATATGATACTGTATCGATTCTCAAAAACGCTGTATCGATTTTTAATTAATAGTTTACATGAACTCAATCAATACTTTATTTAATTTGCAAAAGAAATGCGCCCTCTCAAAGTACTGCTTTGATGTTGGATGTTACAGCGACTTTGATAAATGTAAATGCAGATCTCACTTTTCTGATTGCATAGAAAAGTAATTTTTTTTTACTCCGAGTTTATGCATCTGACAGTGGTTTCTTTATACTGACAGTTTTCCTAAAATTTGATTTAAAAATCACAATATATCGCAATATATTGAAGCGTAATCCTTGTATCGTGATACGTATTGTATCACTAGATTCTTGCCAAGAAACAGCCCTAATACTATCTTACTCAGCATCCATCTTTTCAGCTGTTTTTTAAAACTATTCAGAGAATGAGCAGATTTAATTTCGTTTAAGGTTTTATTCCACTCCTCCCCACCTGTGTAGAGAAATGTGCTCATTAATATCCACATCCACATTAAGGCCATAACCTGTGATTGGTTCATTTTTAGGGTGTTGCATGTCTAAAAGGTTGGGAAGCCCTCCCTCCAGTCTGTACTACCACTTATTAAAATCTAGCTGTCCTTCCAATCCCAGTTTCATCTATGTGTGTTCATTGTTCACAGTATGGGCATGTTGACTTCTTGCAAAGATTGATATTGTATTTAATTGAGCAAGGTAATCAATATAATTTATTTGTTGTGCTCTTATTTCTTCAGCTCTGGATCACACGCATTGCAGCAGCGTCACGAGAGCACGGCATGAAGTACCCCGCCCTCATTCATAACCTCACCAAGGTTAGTTGTGCTGATTATTGCAGTATTGCACCCGTCCTCTCTACGTTCTTTATGCTGTTTGTTCACTCTGTCTGTATGTGACATAATTCCTCTCTTCCTCCATACAGACCAGCGTTCAGCTCAATCGACGCGTGATCAGCGATCTGGCCGTCACAGAACCTCGGTCGTTCCTCTCACTTGCGAAGCTGGCGCGGGCTCGCCAACAGGAAGGCTTCCGTGCTGCGCTGGGTGACGGCAAAGAGCCTTCTGGTGTCTTCTCCCGCGTTGTTTTGCTACAGTAAAGGACTTTCTGTAGATACAGATTTCCAATTGTTATGTGGTTTGAAGAAAGCCGGTCTTGGATTGTGTTCATGAAACAGTCGGTCAGGCACACACTCACCTCCTTGCTTTGCAGTTTTCACACACAGGTCACTAGACCTGTGTCACATGGGTTAGCTCCACACTGATGTAAAATCTCCTTGTTAGGTAGATTTTAAACAGAGTTACCAAAAGAGAAATGTCCCTGAAGTAGAAAGGGATCCAATATCTTGCTCAAGGACTCTCCAGCAGGACAGATGATTACTGTTGCATTGCCTTGATCCGCTGACCTTGAAGGACAGTTTCTCCACTCACTGTGCCACCCTGCACCCATGCTGTGATTGTGTTGTCCAAAAGCAGTGCACCCATGAAAACAGATTTGACAAGTTTATGCCTTTTCCTACTATTATGGCCCTTGCTGACAATGCTGGTAATTGGCAACTCCTAAATACGGTTGTACAGGTGACCCATTTTAAATAAAGTTTAGATTAAATAGAAGAATCATTTTGAAATTGTGCCCTCTAAATCATCACAAGGTCATAATCCAAGATGGCAGCTGACATTAAACAGCATAGCAATTGTTTGTCCACAGACAGCCCTGCTTCTGATCCGTTCACTGATTTCAATCCAACACATCTATCATGTTGACTTTTCCGGCTACAGTGTCATCTACAAAATACTCCACTGCAGCCGTCCCGATTTCCTCCAGTATCGTGATAGAGGATGTGATTATCAATTCCCACAAACCTCCTTGTGTTTGCATATGGAACCTTTTTGTTAAGTTATGATTTGATGCAGATTGTGAGTTTTCTGGAGGTTGGGAAGAAAAGTGACCTCAAGCTTTTTCATGTAATGACCTTTGTCTCTGTGTAAATATATATTTTACATTTTTGTTGTGGCGAAGTTATCCTCTGGATGTTTAGTTCATTAAACATTTTGATTTATATTTTGTCGTCCTGTCTTGATTCTATTTAAACATGTTAAGGATGTAATTTTGAGATATATTTGATTCTAGACTAGTCATTTGGAGCTTTCGTGTTGACTTCTATGTCCCTACAAATGTTCTTCTGTTATGGCCATGATCGTACACACTAGTAGGGCTGTACAATTAATCACAATTTTATCGAAATCACAATATGGCCTACTGCAATTTTCAAATCGCAGGATGAGGAGGAAATCACAATATTTGTTAAAGGTGAAATGTGTGTCAAAATACCATCTTAAGTTAAATATTGGGGTGCTGCAGAGATGTCCTCGCCTACATATCATATTCTACTGACTTTACTTTTTTAAGTTATCGTCTCCGACCGGGTGCCGGTGTCTCCCTCCGGCCGCGGTCGGGAGGCTGAAGCAGGAAAAGCCAACACTAGGATCAGCATTGATTCATGGAGAGACCTTCGTCTGGTCAGCTAACATTACTGCCAAGCAGGTGAAATATAGAGTGATATTGTGGCTTTAGCTGACGTGTGTCGCCTCACTGTTTTGACGGAGGCTCGCTCACATTCAGGTAGCGCGTGCACACGGGCAAGCGCGAGCAACAGGACGCTGACTTTCGTTGACTTAACGGCCACAGGTGTCGCTGTTACAACCAATTTCTGATTCTTACAAACAGTCCCTTTATGAAAAAACATCTTTATTTGGTACAGATCCCTGCAAAAAACCACACCACACCACACCATAATCATTTTAATATGTTGTCTAATGAAAATGAGAAAAAACTATGTAAAAATGATCATACCCTCTGATATTGCAATATCAGTCAAAAATAATCGCAATTAGATATTTTTTTTAAAATCGTGCATCCCTAGAAGACACAATCTTTATTTAATCAACCAGTGGTATTTGAGAAGCACAAACATCCAGGTTTAAAGTCTAAACACAGCTCCAGTCCCAACATTTACTCCTGATGAATGCTCCTGTCAGTTCATGTCACAGCCTAAAAGACAACCACAACAGTTTTTTTTTTTTTTTTTTTAAATTTATCCTTTGATATTGCAATATATTAGTATTAATTGTTTTTTATTTGTTTGTTTGTTTTATTGACACAACAAACATTAATTACTTCTTTATTGTTTTCTTCCATTTATATGAATGTTATTTTTAAACATCTATATATTGTAATTTGCTTAATGAATTGTATATATGTATATATATATGTTTTTGTTTTTATTTTATTCTTTTCTTATTTTTTATTTATTATTGAATTGACGCTTTGACAATATTGTTCACCTGACAGTCATGTCAATTCAATTTGCTTTATTGTTTTCTTCCATTTACATTCAGTTCTTTTTGAATATCTATATATTGTAATTTGCATAATGAATTGTATATACGTATATATACATGTTTTTGTTCTTTATTTTGTTCTTTTTTTATTTTTATTTATTATCGAATTGACGCTTTGGCAATATTGTTCACCTGACAGTCATGCCAATAAAGCAAATTGAATTGAATTGAATTGAATATAAAACACACTAATCACTAATGTCAATGACCTATGTGTGACTTTCAAAACCAGAAACAGCCTGATGCAACCAAAAGAAAAACCCTGTCCTTTCTTGTGAATGGTACTTTATTTTGACCCTGTGCAGCTACCTTACAAAAAGTGGGCGGGACTACATGAATGACCTCTAGTGAGGACAGTAGTGCGAACAGCCAATCAGAAGAAGGAGTACTCGTCACCAGCCAATCAGCTTCGCAGTTCTTCTCCTCTCTGTTGCACATGTGCAGAAGGTTGCAGCATGACACGCGTGTAGAGGAAGTGCACAGTGACAGTAGGAGCAGCAGCTGCAGCCTCTCTCTCTCCACACACACTACCGGCTAAACTGTGCTTTATATATTCCTGTTAAAATGTCGTGGCTGTTCGGTCTGAACAGAGGGCAGCCTGAGGTTCCTCCTGGTCTTCAGCCTCCTCCTCCTCCTCCACCACCGGCTGGAGGCTCCAGCGGTGGAGGAGACAAACCCAAGGACAAATGGAGCAACTTCGATCCCACCGGGCTGGAGAGAGCTGCTCAGGCGGCCAAGGAGCTCGACAAGTCCCGTAAGTCTTCTGCAGCAGCAGCAGCAGCTCCATGGAGGTCACCTGTACTGGAGGTTTCTCCTGATTATTACTGCACACAGAGAGGCATGATGATGCTCCAGCTTCCAGCTCCTCTCTGGATCATGGTGATGCTGCAGCTTAAATAATGAGGCCCACACACTCAGCCAATAATCTGTACATGTACATTTAATGTCATCTTTGTGAAAGTGTTGGTTGCTTATGAGAACAACACTGTGCTGCTCTCAGCTTCATTCAAACTACTAGACTGGGTTCAAAGGTCATCTATTGCAGTCTGGTTTGCTACACCCAAATTCCACCTGTTTCACACACACATGCAATTGTTCAAATATGGTTTCTGTCTTGTGATATGTATGATATGGAAAATGCTTGAATAATAAACACAAAACACCCCAAAATTCCACCTGTTTCACACACATGCAATGGTTCAAATATGGTTTCTGTCTTGTTTTGTGTTCATTATTCAAGCATTTTCCATATCATACATATCACATAACTGAAAATCTCCATGTTTGAAGCCAACATCTGTACATGTACATTTAATGTTATCTTTGTGAAAGTGTTGGTTGCTTATGAGAACAACACTTTGCTGCTCTCAGCTTCATTCAAACTACTGGACTGGGTTCAAAGGTCATCACCTTGCAGTCTGGCTTGCTACACCCCAAATTCACACACATGCAATGGTTCAAATATTGTTTCTGTCTTGTTTTGTGTTCATTATTCAAGCATTTTTCACATCACACATATCACATCACTGAAAATCTCCATATTTTAAGCCCATCACACCTCTCCTCTCTCCTCTCACCTCCATCCAGGACATGCCAAAGAAGCTCTGGACTTGGCTCGAATGCAGGAGCAGAGCACTCAGATGGAGCATCAGAGCAAAATGAAGGTACAGCAGAAACACACGCATACTGTGGCTCAGAGGTAGAGGTCGACCACCAATCGGTTCAAACCCCATCCAGTCCACAAGTCGAAATGTCTTTGAGCAAGATACTGAACCCCAAATTGCTCCTGAAGGCTGTGTTATCGGTGTGTGATGAGTATTTGGATTAGATCCTGATGTGCAGGTTGGCACCTTGTATGGCAGCCTGTGTATGAATGTGTGTATGAATGCTGACATGTAGTGTAAAAGGAAGACTAGAAAGGCGCTATATAAAATATGCAAATCCAAGTCCATACTAAACTACTGCTTCTCTCCTCATCTGCTGTAGGACATCACTGCTTGTCCAGAGAATTAAGTTGATTTTTGCCAGTGTGCTAATATACATAAACTAAAGAATATGTCACTAATCATGTCATTTACCGGATGGGTGATGGTGCTGAGAGATGTAGTAGAGTTGCATTGAATGTGGATACTTCACATCTTTATTTTTTTTTAGTCTGTGCTGCAGTTTGACCATCAGAATTGTCAGCGACACAGCTGGTCGAGTATGAGAATTATTATCACCAGTTTTTAAATCGTTTCTTCTGTTGCTGCAGTTTATCATGTGAAAGTTAAACATTGGAGAAAATAGAGAGAAGAGAAAAAGTATGTACAGCAAATATTGCACATTATTTACTGGGTCAAATGTCTCTGTTAGAGCTTTTTCTTTGCTCTGCATCTAGATAAAACCAGACACATTTTGATTGCACAACTTCTCATGGCATTGTTGATGAAGGTTTTGACATGTGGATGATGTGTTTATGCTTGTCAATCTTTTTGAGGACTTTTATAGCACAACCCAGCTACGGCTGGACGATATGAAAAAAATCAAATATCACAATATTTTTGACCAAATACCTCGATATCGATATTGCGACGATATTGTAGGGTTGACCACTAGTGCTTTACCTACATATTTACACAATGAGATTATTTTTACTGTAATGCGGCCTTTAAAACCAGGAAAAGACAACACTTATGCTATATTACGATAAATAAAATCTAAGACGATATCTAGTCTCATATCACGATATCGATCTTATATTGATTTATTGCCCGGCCCTACAACACAGTTGATCGTGCGGTTGCAATTGATGAAAATGTTCACCAGTGTGTTACTGTGGTTTAATAGATGTTTGTCATCCTTTTGTGCTCCTCAGGAGTACGAAGCAGCAGTTGAGCAGCTCAAAGGTGACCAGATACGAGTCCACGGAGAGGAGAGGAGGAAAACTATTAACGAGGAGACCAAGCAGCATCAAGCGGTGAGAACAGAAATGCTTTTCTTTTAGTATTTTAAGAACAATAAGAAGTGTGCTGCAGCAGTGAACTAGACGTTGGTTGTTTTCTGCCCCATTACAGAGAGCTCAGTTTCAAGATAAGCTGGCCAGACAGCGATATGAGGACCAACTAAGGCAACAGGTGAGGTCATCTCCTACCTATCTAGTGTAAAATGCTTTAAAATGAGACGCACTACCAACATCTTTTTTCTCTCTGTTTTCAATAGCAAGCCCTGAATGAGGAGAACCTTCGCAGGCAGGAGGATTCTGTACATAAACAGGAGGCCATGAGGAAAGGTACCAGATTCACTGATGACAGGATCCTGTAGACGCGTTTGAAGATGTTGAGCGGTGGTTTTATGTTGTGTGTCGTGGTTTTTATAGCTACGATAGAGCACGAGATGGAGCTGAGGCACAAGAACGAAATGTTGCGTATAGAGGCCGAGGCTAAAGCGCGAGCCCGCGTGGAGCGAGAGAACGCCGACATAATCCGCGAGCAAATCCGTCTGAAGGCTGCAGAACACAGACAGACCGTCCTGGAGTCCATAAAGTAAGACACATCGACTCATTTATGATTTCACAATTCAGTATTTATGATGGTGATGATTAGATGACGTGTATTGATGGTTCTTGGCGTCCTGAATCATGCAACTGTTGGGGGAGTATTTAATAAAGTATAAAACAGCAATCTCCCTCAGGATAAAAGTTCTAACTTATCTTAGAAGTGATCAGTTTTGTATGTTAAGTAACTGGTTAATCGACAGTTGCATCTTGTAAACGCCCCGAAGGCATGCTGACAGTTGATGTGTATTTGCTTTTAGGACTGCAGGCGCTGTGTTCGGAGAAGGATTCAGGGCCTTTGTGTCAGACTGGGACAAAGTCACAGCCACGGTGAGACTTCTGAGACTTCATCCACAGTCAGTTTAGTCAATGATTATATTATAAATGCATAATTAAAGCTGAATTTACCTCTGAATTTCTCTGATGAGAGACAGACTCGGCAACCAAATGAGTTCTCTGAAATACAATCTCTTCTACAAAATGAAAGGTCGACCGATTAATCAGTTGGATAGAGTGTTTTACAAACTATCGTCATTGGCGGAACTGGGCACTGATAACGGCCGGTGGCTGCGCAGCCTCCACCAGTCACACGTGGATGTACATCATTGCATGCAGGCTCCATACATGAAGTTAATGTATCCGACACTTATTTAAATGAAAGTTAACTTTATATAAGATGGCTTTATTTGTAAATTATGAGCATGATGAGGCTGTTGGTTGTAGTATGGCGTTATTAATGCATCAGACTGAAGATTGCTGCTCTGCCAAAAGCATTCTGTCTCTGTTTAGCCAGCAAGCATGGTTGTTATCATTTGGCTAGCCGTAAGTGCACAACTATGGGACATACGGTATCTGATCATTTGAGGGCCACTTTTGCTGAAAATATTAATGTGCAGGTGATTAACGACTGATATCTGCCTATTAATCGTTTTGGCTTTTCCCCCCTCCAAACTATCGTTATTATATCGGCCTTTAAAAAAATCCAGTATCGGTCGACCTCTATTCTGACTAAAGCCTGTTTATTCATAAAGGCAGTTTCATTTTATAAAGACTGGTACCTTCTGTCTCTACTGATTGGGCAAACAATTCACAAAATCAGTCCTTAACAAAAATAGTTAAAGCAATTAGCGTTTTCTTCATACTTATGTTAAATAGAAATACCAACACAACAATCTTTCTATTACACGTATTTGCATTTGCTAGTATTACGCCATTAATGACAACCTTAATAGACCGAGAGTAACCACACATTTCCATATAAATGTTTGGACTGCCTTGTGGGCAAACTGAAATAGCTTTAGATTGAGTTTAGGGCTGCAGCTAACAATCATTTCCATTGTCGATTAATCTGTTGATTATTTTCTCGATTAATCAATTAGTTGTTTGGTCTATAAAATGTTTGAAAATGGTGAAAATTGTCGATCAGTGTTTCCCAAAGCCCAAGATGACGTCCTCAAATGTCTTGTTTTGTCCACAACTCAAAGATATTCAGTTTACTGTCATAGAGGAGTAAAGAAACCAGAAATTATTTACATTTAAGAAGCTGGAATCAAAGAATTGACTTTTTTTCTTAAAAAATTATTCAAACTGATTAATCGATTAACAAAATAGTTGGTGATTAATTTAATAGTTGACAACTAATCGATTAATTGTTGTTAATTTTTTCCGATCCTCACAGTGATCAGTATGTGAATTTTGTGTAACTGTTCCATCACACCACCAGGTGGCAGGACTGACCCTTTTAGCTGTGGGAGTTTATTCGGCCCGAAACGCCACAGCGGTGGCGGGACGTTACATCGAGGCCCGGCTCGGGAAGCCGTCACTAGTGCGGGAAACGTCCAGACTCACCGTCGGAGAGGCAATCAAGCATCCGGTCAAGGTAGCAAATTAGCAGTTGATCCTTTGCTTATTTCGTTAACTGCAGATTATAATATGCTAATAATACTTTCTCTGTACTAACTATTTAGACGGTTAAACGGCTGAAGAGCAAACCTCAAGATGCCCTCGAGGGAGTTGTGCTCAATGTAAGTAGACATCAAAGTCTTTACAACAGGATGTAACCAACATGCATTTTTAAAGTAACCACTTGATATAAATGCATCTTTCTATCTCTTAGCCGTCCCTGGAAGAGCGTGTACGTGACATCGCCATAGCAACAAGAAACACGAGGCAGAACCACGGCCTGTACAGGAATATCCTCATGTACGGCCCTCCTGGCACGGGCAAAACTCTCTTCGCTAAGGTATACCTGAGGACTGAACGATGTAAACATTTACATGCATGGAAAATGATGCTTCGTCTAACTGTGAGGCATTTCTTCTTCCATCGAGTAGAAGCTGGCAATGCATTCTGGGATGGACTACGCAATTATGACTGGTGGTGACGTTGCACCCATGGGCCGTGATGGTGTGACAGCCATGCACAAAGTGTTTGACTGGGCTGGCACAAGTCGACGCGGGTAGGCTACTTGATTTTCTATTAATTGGACAAATATACAAACAGCAATACTGTCCACTCCAGATATAATATCAGTGTTTTTATCCTGTTACAGACTTCTGCTTTTTGTTGATGAAGCTGATGCATTCCTTCGCAAGAGATCCACTGTAAGTCTGCATGTATTTCATTTTTCCAGAAACCTAAAAAATACATTTTCCTAACCGTTAAATTCTCCTCGACATATCTACGTGACGTGAAATCTTTGCTCGTCTTTTGTAGGAGAAGATCAGTGAAGACCTCAGAGCCACTTTGAATGCATTCTTGTATCGCACCGGAGAGCAGAGCACCAAGTAAAAAAATATTTATATTCTGTACAAATTAAACCTTAAAGGGATAGTACGGGTGTTTTTGAAGTGGGGTTGTATGAGGTACTTATCCATATTAGGTGTATTACTTAAAGTAGATGACGGTCGGCATGCCCCCAGTTTGGAGAAAGCAATGTACTGCTGTGGACGACAGAAAAATGTATTTTAACCCCCTAAAAGAAAGGCTCACCTAAAAAGGTTGATATAAATAATAATAGTATAGATAAGTTTCACTTTCAGTTCAGTTCTCCGTCGTAAAGGAGAAGGAAAGGGCTGTCTTATGGCAAGACAAAGCCATGAAAATATTGTAAATATTGCATACACTTAAACAGATACTGAGTTTTTTAGGTGAGCCTTTCTTTTAGGTGACTAAAATATGTTTTTCTGCTGTCCCCGTCCACTGTATTGCTTTGCTCCTGTGTCTGTGCTTCTGTCTGTTTCTCCAAACTGGTAATGTGCCAACCACCATCTACTGTAAGTAATACACCTACTATTGATAAGTATCTCATACAACCTCACTTCAAAACACCCGAACTATCCCTTTAAGTGTGTGGTACACTTTATTTTACCTTGCCTGTATAACCTCGGCTACTTCCCTGCACATCGCTAAGCCGCTCGTTTTCTGTGTTTTGTGTCCGGCAGGTTCATGCTGGTGTTGGCCAGTAACCAACCAGAGCAGTTCGACTGGGCCATAAATGACCGTATCGATGAAATAGTGAATTTTGCTCTGCCAGGTCCTGAGGAGAGGGAGAGGCTGGTGCGATTGTACTTTGACAAATATGTCCTGGAGCCCGCCACAGGAGGGAGGCAGTGAGTACAATCCTCAGAAACACAGCTGTTAAAATAGGGCACCAAGCCACTGTGCACTAGAGATGCATGCTGAAACAAGTAATTAGGTTCAGTCCACCGTGTCGAACACTCACATGTAGATGTATTAATTCAGAGTGATTTTGAAGAGTCGTATAATATTTGATAGAGTGATCCTTGGCTGAAAGGCTGTGTCAGGATGAGGATTAGATTCAGGCTCTTTTGAGATAAAGGCCAAGAAACAGCCTGCTGGGCATCTGGAGCGGTGCCCGCCACACTGAGGCATTAATTACACAGAGGTCGGATGTGTGACGGAGGCTGAAAGGTGGGGAGCGATCCATACACGGGTCATTAGGCAATGACATTAGGCAAAAACACAACAAAGTCAGAAAGAAATTGCATCCAGGCTAGCTAAACTGTGTGAAAATCATTTACTTTGTCGCCCTCTCATCTATCTGTTTGTGTGTGGTTTTGTGCAGGAGGATGAAGCTGGCACAGTTTGACTATGGTCAAAAGTGCTCTGAGATAGCGAAGCGGACAGGGGGCATGTCAGGAAGAGAGATCTCTAAGCTGGGTGTGGCCTGGCAGGTATGTTCATAATCCAAAAAAACAGCTGTGTAAATCTTAATTTCACAATTCTTTACTTCAAAAATGCAACAAGATTTTAATTTCCGTGCAGTAAATGATTGTATAGACCACGTGTGTTGTCTCATGTTCTCTCGTAGGCGGCAGCATATTCCTCTGAAGATGGTGTCCTGACGGAGGCTATGATTGATGCTCGAGTGGACGACGCCGTCAAGCAGCACATTCAGAAGATGGACTGGCTGCATGGAGACGAGGAGGCTCAGACCAAGACCCTCACACCTCCCCCAGCTGGAGCGACAGCCAGCGTAGGCAAAATGGGCTTCACTCTGCCGCTTAGCGAGGCACCTGAGGCTCAGGAGGTGATCGCCCCAATTCTCGAGATAAATACGAAACAAGAAGGTGAAAGTATAGCACCTCCTTCAGACATCGACCAATCAGCAGAAGGCAAAAGTGCCGCCCGAGCTGGACAGGACTGTGACGATGCTGTCAAAGCAGAGGCTGCGACCGAAGCGGAGAGTTTAGCCCAGCCTGCTGGCCCCGCTGACAGCGAGGGCAAGAAGGAAGACAAAACTGGATCTTCTCCTCCAAAGGATGGAACTCCAGTTTGAGTCGTAGATTTGTTCAACGGGACGACCTGGGATTAGAAAGATTAGTGTCCCACTCCTTTAACTAGTCAGTTTATGTCTTAATGTCTGTTGGACTGTCTGTGACAGAAGATGAGTTCAGCAGGTCGGGGGAGATAATCAATTAACTTTACAAAACACAAATGACGCCTGAGACTCTTTGATTCTAATATATAATGTATACATTGTAAAAGCTTACTTTACATGGAAACCAGACTGTGTGTCGGTAATAACAGTATATAAGTGTTGTGCACGGATGAGTGTCTCTGTTGAAATGATTAAATGGATCTGTGTTTTTATAAACAGCAGAAGTTCTGATGTTTTGGGGGGGCACAGTTGCTATATGACATTACACAACCTGTAGCTTTGATTCTAGTTTTAAGACACTTGAATAATCGAGACAGTTGAGTTAAAATATCTTTCAGAAAGCTACATTTTGAACAGTCAATCACCTCTATTAGTATAACCCTTATAAATGCTAATGTACTATTTGGAGACCTTGCAATGACATTGTCGAGCCTTATAATTATGTATATATGGTTTTAAAAGACAGGGTATAGCAACACAATGCATACAACAGAGAGGAGGGGTTATTGGATGAGGCAGCGATCCCGTCCTATAGGAATCCACATGGGATTTCAATATTTCATAGTAATGGCTCAGGGCGTCAGGAAGCTTCTCCTACAACGCAAAGTCAAGGGCATGAAGCTGTCCTTGGTTTGGAATAGGCCCCATGATAAAACTCCCTGTCAGACATTATAGGATGCCTTCATGTCCTATGATGTACGGGTTCACATGCATAACCAAACAATCTGGTAATTCCAACTCAGCTTTATTAAAAAAACATCAAAGTGCTGCATTGAGAAGCAATTAATTGCAAGATTTAATACTCCTTCAATGAAACACCTCAAAGTGTTATGCACTGGAGGTGCTAAGGGCATTTCGGACATCACGTCCCCAGGTGAGCCTGTCAAAAGTGTTCTTTTCAGTGTGCTCATAACACTGCGACAAGGTCACCTCATTTAAAAATCATCTTTAAGAGTTTACTGCTTGAAGCTGAAGTCGGTTACTTTGAGCAAGTATGATAAAATAAAAAAACACTTTTATAAAACTCACTATATCCTGACATTAGTGCATGAGACAGATAATCTGTGAAAAAAATCATGTTCCTCTGTGTGCTCCTAATGGTATTTGCAAGATTTCACAGCACCGGAGGAAAACAACCAATCGGAACCGAGCTGTCTCTAAGCAGCTGTCAATCACTGCATGCGAAACTCGTGAACTTTGATCAAACGGTCAAACTAGGCAGCGCTGATCAAATATGAATCAATATTCTGTTACTGAAATGCTTATTTCTCGCCTCAAATGTTTTTCGAAACATCTTGTAGTGTACTGTTTAGCTGTAAAAGTTTGCTCCGGCTGGTGGGCAGTGCTTGGTTTTGGCCAAGGCCTATTGAAGGAGGCTGGTATACGGGCGGACACGGGTCTTGGGGTATGGGGGTATAACACATGCGCAGTGTAACTGAAACTGCGGTCGTGCATTGCGATTGGCTCAATTTCGGCGAGTGCTGACCAGATTTTACTGTGCATGTGTTGTACCCCAAAGATATGATGTATGGATGAAGCGTGACCCAGCCCCCTTCAATAGGCAGTAGCCACTACTAGCATAACACACCCAAATCTCCAACTGGGCTGTCATCGGACAAGTTGCATTGTGGGTAATGTAGCTGCCAAGTTTTGACAAGTTAGAAGAATGTGTGAAATAAAAAAAGAAGATACTACTGGTTCTGCTGCATTGATATTGATACTTTTTTTCTCAAAACTTTGCATTGTGAGTCCGACAATATGATAAAAGAGCCAAAAAATATTAAAAAATAGTTGTATTTGGACTCAATCTGCAAGGGATATTAGCTTATTGAAAAGAAAACACAATAATAACTATTGAATTTATTCCATATTTTTATCTTTATGTGTCTTTAACATTATGGTACATATCTTGATTGATGTGCAGCATGTTCCCCCTGGAGTCCTCCGTGTGTTTGGGATGTAACCGCCTGAAGAACTCCCTTGTGTTACTGAATTTTGGCATCCATGACCAGAAAGCCACATCTGGAAAGAAAGACATAGAAACTGGGCAGGTGAATGGCATGTAGTTAAGACTACATGTGAGTCTGTGTTTGAGGGTTAAATGTTCATTAACAGTACGGATGCTAGTGGATGAAGTGGGGGGAAAGTGGTTCATTTAATCACTCAGAGGAGGTATTATCACAAGAAGAGACGAATGGGAGAGAAAAAAGGCACTTAGGACGCCATTTGTTTAACCCGGTCTATCAATGACACCCTCTTTTACCCTCTTTTCAAAAGGCTGAAAGGCTTAATGCGGTGTCCAATCTCTAATTGATGACGAAAAACCTTATTTCATTAAAATGTTCAGTTTCTTTGAGGACAGAATCGCATGTAATAAGATAAACTGTTTAATCCAGATTGGTCCTAATTTTGGTAAATACTAAAAATTAATTTTTTTTCTATTTTACTTAAGTTTAGAGGGTTAAAGTATAAATTTGCAGTGACATCAGGCAGGAAACTTTCACTTACAAGAATGCTATAGCTTACATATATAAATGTATCATACACTGTATAATCACTGCCTTTCTTCAGGAACCCCGAAGCTTTACCCTCATGCAAGTTCAGTTTCAGTTTACTTCTTTCTCACCATTCATTTGGTTTTCCCTCCAGGATTTGAGCCGTGAGTGCCAAACGCTATCCAGCCACTGCAAGAACAGGCTGATGCAGAGTCCCAAGAGCAGTCCAACTATCACGTTCCTCTCCTGCCGGGTCATGATGTCACTCACAGCGTAGTTTTCTCTGGAATCCACCGTGGACTGGGCCCCGTTATATGGGACGACATGATAGACTTGATGCCTGCAGCAGACAAAGCAGTGGCCAGTGGTTACTGGGAGATGTGCACACAGAAAAGTAAAAACAAAAATGAACCCATGATACTGAAATATTATATATATTTTTTTAGCTGATACCAAAATCTGATATCTTCCCACCCCTGTTGTACAATAACAGTATACTAATATGACAAATAAAATATTTGTATAATAGTCTTAATAGAAATACAGTTTGTGGTTGTTTGGTGAAAATGATGTATTTCCAAGAAGTCAACTTTTAAGAAATTAAGAAAAACAGCCTTGTTTGCGTAATAGGTATTTTTAATTTAATATTTTACATGAGTTTTATGAGTCTAAGAAAGAGAATTTTCTTCCTCCATAACATGTGTAAACTTTCATCTTACCCAGGGTATCCCACAGGAAATTGATTAGCAGAGGTGGTAAACCACCCAGATCATGACACATCTTGTCTCATGATCAATTCAATTGGTAAATGGCAGCTCAACCAAACGACACAATAACTGGCAATATGACATTTGCCTTTTTCCGTGATGATAAGTGCTTTTTGGCCAACCTCTGCTATAAAGCACTGAGTGAAACCCTGTTGCCTGATATATATCAATCACCAAACTTTGAAATACTTTAAGACCCTTTCATTGAGTGTAGCTGCTAGAAAAGCAGTTACTAAGAAATGGCTTAAACCAGATACCCCATCATTAGAGAACTGGTATGATGCAATTTATGAAATATTTGTAATGGAAAGAATTACTTTCTTAATGAGGCTTCAAGAAACTAAATTTGAGGAAATTTGGAAGGAGTGGAATAAGTATATTTTGTTTAATTTTTCTTTTTTTCTAAATGTAATTGTTTTTACTATTATTTATTTTTTATTTTGTATCTTATTTCACATGAAAAGCACCCCATGTTCTATTTGTGTGTTCTATAATTTCATTGTAAAAAGTGGAAAAGTTGGTTCACTTCATATTTGTATCTAATTAAGTATGTTTATGTAAATGTCTCAGTAAAACCAAATAAAGGAAAAACATTCAACTTTCATTCATCCCATTTGTACTTTTTGAAATATTTAACTTTGTTTGGAGCTTGGTAAAATTCCCCTTTTTGTATGCTAACAGGAAGCTAGGGATTCACCTAGTTTTTCAAAATAAAA
>CAKAKR010057580.1:0-18571 GCA_916700685.1 Adelosebastes latens
AAAACAGCAAATCCTCACATTTGAGAAGCTGAAAACAAAAAATGTTTTGCGTTTTTGCTTGAAAACTGACTGAAAAATCTAAATATCAAAGTTGCTGAATAATTTGCTTTCAATCGACTAACACATGATCAGCAGTAAAACTGCTCTGTGCCATTGTTTTTCTATGGCGAGAGCGGTACCGCACCGACGAGGCTGAGGCGCTACCCTTGGCGTGGCACACCGCACGAAATCACCACCGAGCGCTGCACTCAAAGTTCAAATTATTTAAACTTTGACCTTGGTTACCGCTGAACTTTCATAGCGCAACCAATGAGATAACAGCTACAGTGGTTGTTGTTACCTAGAAACAGTGAAGTAGCTTCCTTGCGCACTTCCTTATGATATTATACCTGCACTGCGCTTTGCCTCTGCGAGGCTCTGTGCCCTGCCTCGCAGTGAGCAAAAATTTCTTATCATGTGAAGGCAACTTAATCGATCAATTGTGGCAGCGCTACTGCAAATGTCCCACTGCTTAAATGAACACATACATGATCAGTCCATATTCATTTAATCTACACTTTCACATTTTCTGTTCTCAACACCCAGTAAGAAAAGACCAGTGGCACAGCTGCCTTATTAGTTGAGTTGACAGATGAGAGAGAGAGAGAGAGAGAGAGACGGGGAACAAATCTGAGATGTTGCTGCTCAAAGTCTGCGTGCTCTAACCTCCGGCCCAGCAGGGCGCCGGGGGAAGTGATGTATTTCATTGAAGCATAAACGGAGCTTGTTTCACACAACTAGAAGAGTAGTTAGCACAATCAGAAGAAACCAGACGGCTGAAATAAATTCCAGATCTCAAAGAAGACAAACTGATGTCTGAAAAGTGCAAAAACACTCTGCTGATGGATCTCTGTGTCTCTGTCATCTCTTCCAGGTGCCTATTACAAGCGGTGACTCAGGCTCTCTACCGACATGCTGTCAGTCCTCCTCCATCCTCTTTCTTTTTTTTATTTATCTTTTTTGTTTTCAACCATTCGCACTCTGTTGACCAAAAGCCTTGGGACAATCTAATGAGCTGGCAATGGGATTTTTGTTTTTGTTTTAATACCCTCCAAAGTCGGCCCAAAGTTAAGGAAGTTAAGGGTCTGTGAGTGCTGGAACCACACTCATCTTTTCCTCTTTTTTTTTTATTTGTAAATTGTGATTATTTCTTTTAACTGACTCGACATCAAGGCAAGCCAAAACAGCCGCCTTAGTTGTGACATCAACTCCCCCTGATTCTTAGCTGTTGAAACCTCCTGTGGTCATCATGTGCTGATGTTCGTCCATCACAAGGGCTCGAGGCCTCCGCTGGATATAAACCATGCAATCTCTGAATTCCTCATGACTCTTCATGGGACGTGCCTGTCTGGTCCAACACGGCTGCTGCTGCTGCTGCTGCTGCTGCTGCTACAGTGTCTTAGATACCAACATGGCAGCTGCTTTCTACACCCATGCTGCAGTTCTGTTCTCTTGTCACGCTGTGCAACGAGGCTACTTATCCATGTGCCACGCAGCTACGACTCTGGAGGGATTCTGTTTGCTGTATTCAAACAACACAAAACAAATAAGCCTTTTATCAAGATGCTGGTAGTTTTGGCTTTGACTTGTTTTTCCCACCATGTTCCAGTGCCGAGGAGGTGGAGCTTTGTGATGATCTATGGACATTTAGTTGGCTGTTTTCTTCTGCTTGTGAGGGACTTCACCCTTCAAACTGTGGACGGATGATACTCTGTGTATGACTCACTGTTTCTATGTGCATGCTTACTGAAAGTGTACAACTGTGTACATGCATTTCAGCTCTATATCAAATGATCTTTGTCAGAAAGGGCTAAAGCCACAAAACGCCAATAATCTCTCTCTTTCTCTTTGTGAATGAACAGAATACGTTAGTTCATATCCTGCTGTACAATATATCTGCCGCTCTTTCATATCGGCTCATCATTTACAAAACCAAAACTGGCCCATAAAAGAACCAGTACCAA
Source organism: Adelosebastes latens (assembly GCA_916700685.1). Taxonomy (NCBI): domain Eukaryota; kingdom Metazoa; phylum Chordata; class Actinopteri; order Perciformes; family Sebastidae; genus Adelosebastes; species Adelosebastes latens. Next base: position 2,004 of record CAKAKR010057580.1, read on the forward strand.
AATGAAATGCATGTACATTGCTTGTCTGTGTCAAAAATCTGAATTCATGCTCGTGCTTACGGCACAGACGTCGCGCGATTGAATATTTGCTCTTGTTTTATTTTAATGTAAATATCCATTTTTTTATTTTGTATTTTTACTTGTGCCACCAAATTATGTTGGAAAATACAAGATTCTCTCTTCAGTCCCTTCATCTTGTGTCCCGCTAGTTATCTTTGTTCAGAAAGGGAGCCTTATATTTTATTTTTATACAATATTTTGTTGGTCTTTCCTCAGATTGTTCCCTTAATTTCCATCCCCCCCCCCCACCAAGCAACATCCAGGCCTCTTCTCTTTGTCTCAAGCTTAAAGGCAGCAGACATCACTTCCTGCTTGCAGAAAACACAAACATTCCCACAATAGAAGTGAATCTGGATGGAGGGAAATCGGCTCAAATATATATATATTACTGCACAAAGGGACCTATTTTTGTGTTTTTACTACTCCGGGATCCATTATTTTCTGTTCATATTGAATAATGAGGATGAAAAGGAAAATGAAGAGCACAGCCGAGCTTTTGAGTTTACTGAAAAGTTTAAAAGTGATTCAGTCTTTGAACATTTTAGTGCCGCTTCCAGGTGCTCACGTTGCTAAAATTATAAACTGATTCCCTCCCTGTTCAGAGAAAGAGGTGTTTGTATTGCCGAGGACAAACACGTAGATGTTATTGAATTATAATAATGTGCTAATTGCTGTTGACAGAATGAGATTTGTGCCATATGTTTGTAATTTTTTTTCAGGGACTTGAAAATGGGGAAAAGCTTAAGAGTTGTAGTGGATGTAGCAGAGCTACCACACCCACCGAGGTGGGACTCCTTATTTATTGTTTGGTGAGAGCACCACCATGTGGACAAATGAAAAAACAGTGTACAAAAACTGACATGATCGGGATGCGTCTTTGTGTATTTGTGGATGTTGTGCATCAGACATGGAGTGTTGTCTACATCAAACATCGAGTGCTTTTTAATTTTCTTTAATCCAGGGCTTGTATGCAATCTACCAATCATGAATCAACACATACTGTGTGTGTTGGCACTTGCTGTAACAGGATTTTTTTTAAGTAAAACAAATTAACAAGTTGCTTTTTCCTATAGCATCTCAAAGTGTAATAAACTGTATCAGCATTTCCACCGTTTATGAACACGACTCGTTCATTCAGTCGCAGTTAGACCACTGAAACACACGACGCTGCTCAACTAGTAAGACAGAGAGGCCTCAATTAACCCTCAAGAAACACCTTAAGGTTTCCTCAAGTCACTTATACACACCACACTTGACCCCTTTTATTTCCAGAATGTCACCTAACCACACCGATGATACATCATCTACCTGTCCTGTAGTACAGGTTCCCATGAAAGACATTTTAAGGGTTATCTTCTCTCCCTCCAGCCTCTGCCCTGCTGAAACTTTTGGCCTGGAGCAAATCTACATAGCAAAAGTAACAAAACGACATTTACATTTGGGCTGAAACCCAGAGTCTTCTGAATGTTATATAATGTCTCACTCCCCTGTTATAGTGTTGACGCTCTACACATCAGCAACACCAAAGGGAACCCAAACCTGTTTGATCTATGTGTAGACCTCCAGCTGTTTGCGCATACAAATATGAACTACTCTAATTCATGCTAAAAGACTATTGAGACAAACTGCTCCAGTAGTAACTGCTGTACAAGTATTTGATTCTCATGTTTATTTGTGATACAGATACACATGTATACATTCAGCCTTCTTTGATTGGACTTTATAGAAAACAAACACCAGGACTAATTAATTCATCTCCATCTTGGACTCAGTCATGTGCTCATTGTGAAATAATTTCCTTGTGCGTAAAGTGTCAGGTAGTCTTTTATTGCCAGCATTTTTAATAAATCATGCCACTCTCAAGGAAAGTACCGAGTTACACCCATCATCATTTGAGAACGGCTGAGTGGATCTGGTTCACCAACATACCTGACATACTGATGCCTCGTCTGCATGTGGTAACACCACTGCCATGCCCTCACTGGGATATGTCACAACCAAACTACTGGGAGCTACAGTATGCACATCCACAACCTGAAACGTGGATTAAGAAGTGTCGAAATCAGACAGGATGTGTTTCGCTCCTTTAGTAGCTTGTGAATTTTAAAGTAAAATGCTCTTCAGATGAGATATCTGATGTGTTAAAAAGAAAGATTAGACATAAAGGTTGTAATTTCCAATGCAACTTTAACAGATATTGGCAAATTCTACAATGATGATGCAGATTTGTGGCTTTCCAGACAGCTGAGCTCAGCAGGGTTTCAGACTGGCATCCATTTTTTTTTTTTTACATTTTTCAAAAGCAAAAATCAATTTTGCACTTCAGTCTGAAAACTGCAGTCGATCTCAAACAAAAAAAAATCCATTCAAACCCCCACTGTGGCAGCTCTCTGGTCTCTTTGGATGCACATTACACACACGACCAGAAACAATGACTGAAATTTTTGAGCGCAGAAATTCCCAGGCAAAGTTTCCAGCTGTGCGGGCAACAGAAAATGCTGTAAACCAATCCTGTGAAGAGAAACAAAAGTTATTGTTTTGTGTATCAACACAGCCCCTATGTATAGTTATATAGGCCTGAAGCGCACTCATCCTAAAACACACACACACACACACTGATCCTGCTGCTCACTACTGCAAACAAATATTGATTCATGTGCTCAAACTTGTTTGAGTCTATTAATTTGACTCAGCACTAGTGTGCCACACTATCAGTCAGCAACAGGTGCTTGCACTGAAAACTTGAGAAGAACACAAGCTTGTTAACAGAAATGTTGCATAACTGCAAAACAGAACAATAATGTATACACAGGTAAGTGAACTCACCTGTCCTCCAGTCAGTCAGATTGGCACCAGAGTGATGGACGACCACCGAGAGAGTGAAATGAACTCTGAAGGCGGACTGGAGGCTTTTTTCTGTGTCCTCTCACCTGGCAGGTACAGGAGCAGAGTGCAGCTGTCTATCAACTGCAGCACGCCGTGTTGAGACACGAAGACACACCCACTTATTACAGAGAGAGAGAGAGAGAGAGAGAGAGAGACTGACTACCAATTACCCTCAACATACTGCAGGTTTCTGTCTATCCAGTTTAAGTGTCTATCAAAATGTAAATCCTTCACAGAGAGAGAAAATAAAAGCATGTGCTCTCTCTTTGAAGTGACTCTGTAAAAGGAAAAGTCACTTACTTTTAATTCAATGCATTGCATGTTGTCTCTCTCTCTCTCTATAAGCCTGATGAAGCCTGAGGCGCTCCTTCAGGTAAAACCGGTGGAGGTAGTCTGAGAACTATTTTGTCAGACGCTCAACTGATCCAACCCTCAACAGTGAAAAGCTCTCGTCATTACAGCAGTTTGATGTGTAAATTAAAAAAAGAAAGAAAGAAGATTAACTTAAATTATTAAACACTTTAAACATTTAATCTGAGCACTTTATACACTAATACTCTAAGTATTAATCCTACACAAACAGGATTGGCACAGTTGCCACACCTTCACCGTCTTTCTCTAAATGAATAAATCCACTTTGCATTTGCAGAATATATCTGTACAGAATACATTTAGTAAATTCACATCACTTTATATGAGGTAGTCCTATAATATCAAACTAATGTGAAAGCTATGACACTCATGTTTGTGGTCATCTTATCTGTTAACTTGTTTTAATTTACCCAGTCTCTTATATGAACCTAATCAAGCTAAGAGTGGCATGAACTCTCACAACCACTTTGTAGGAGTGTCTGTCATATTTCAGAGCTGCAGAAGAAGGTGCTGGTGTGTGTGTGTGTGTGTGTGTGGACAAAAGCAAACATTCTCATCGTGAGGTGTAAAAACTCAGGCAGGCCGTTGGGCCCGAGGCGCTCTGTGCTGTGCCTGATGCAGGAATGACATCGGACTGGTTTGGAGCAGCACCAAGGCCCATCTTTGCAGGGAGTCACCCTTGTATGCATGCCAAGGCAATCCTCTGGTGCTTTGTTTTAGCTTGCACAAAAGGACACAGTATTACTGGCTTTATATTAACATATTGATCCACTAGTACAGATGCAGTTAAAAAACAAAAGGCCAGAGAAAAACCCTTAAGAGATTGGGTATAACTTAGTGGGATTTTTGTTATGTTGATGTTACATGGACTTTTAATGAGTTAATTTTTAACAGTTTACTTGGCTTTCAGTGATCTACAGTTGGCACAGGTGTGCTACTAATAATAGGCATTTTCCACTGAAGACTTTTTGACAAGGTCACAACAGGTGTAAATAATAAAATGAATGATAGCTGAATCCTATTTAGCTGTATCAGTTTCAGGGTCCTGTCACACTGTCATGACTTCCTGGGTCACTTGAATAGAACAGAGCTAAGTGTTTTTCCTGCTATGACAAGTCAAAATGTCTGCTGTGAGAGAGGCCTGATTCAGGTTCTGAATGACTTTACAACAAGCAGGACGTTCTGGGTCCTTGCTGAGCAGCTTTTATGTACCTCACAGGTCTGACACGATAAACTTTTGGAAGGCTTTTGAAAAATGGCATGATGTTCATTAAAGTAGCTCCTGTTTTAGGGGAATACATGCTGTTAAAATGATCCGTCGTGTTCATGTGAGGCATTGCTTGCCTTACCTTAGAGCACTTCCTCATATTTTCTTTAAAATGTGTTGATGAGAAACACATTTTGAACAGATAAAAAATAAAAGATTAATCATGATTAACTATGGACAATGGTGCAATTAATCGGGATCCATTCCATTGAGACAATTTTCAGGAAGTGACATGATTCTTTTGGAGGCAACTCAAAGGAGTGAAGTAGGGGGAGCATAAACTTTCACTTAACTCTTTCCTCCCCCATATTTCATGATGTTAATCTATGTGTCACACTCTTAAAGGGACTGTTTGTAAGAATCAGAAATTGGTTGTAACAGCGACACCTGTGGCCGTTAAGTCAACGAAAGTCAGTGTCCTGTTGCTCGGGCTCGTGCTTGTGCTCGCTCTACATAGACATGAACGAGCATTGATCAACACAGTGAGGCGACACACGTCAGCTAAAACCACAAGATCACTCTATATTTCACCTGCTTGGCAGTAATGTTAGCTGACCAGACGAAGGTCTCTCCATGAATCAATGCTGATCCTAGTGTTGGCTTTTCCTGCTTCAGCATCCCGACCACGGCCGGAGGAAACGGGAGACACCGGAGTTTTGGTCAGAGACGATAGCGTTTCTCGCTGCGGAGCCCCGTCACTTCACAAGACACGGGAAACCTCTGTTGATCTGGAGGAGCTGCAGCATTTATTTCTGCACAAACGTCCACTGTACATTCAATAGATATTCTCAGAGCTACCAACTCTGCTGCAGTGTGTAATGTGCGCGCATGCACATGAGGTGGAGCGAGCTGAGTGAAGTCAAGCAGGCAGGCAGAGCAGCAGAGTACAGCAGAGACTCCGGCCCTGGAGACCAAAGCTACGGTCTCCCCCGCGTCCTCCGACCGCAGCCAAAACTGTTTTGCAAGACGGGCTTCACTAGATAGAACTTTGGTGCTTCCGTGTAGTTTGTGTTGGAGTCTTGTCTGAACAGCGTAGCCACACACGAGCGCGCATGGGACACCGACCTGGATTGATTTATATGTGTAAGAAGTTACAAACAGTCCCTTTAAACATGTCACTATTTTTTTTTTTCAGAAGTTATGAGGCCGAATAGCTGCTGCATAACAGGAGTGACCCCATACATTCAGGTAGTCTCTTCTATACATCTTCCATCCACTAGGGGCAGCCCTGAGCACACTGCTGCTGCTGAGCAACACTCCTTTTGGGGGAGAAGAAGAAAATCTGCACCATATTTGATTTCACATGTTGCATTTATTGACTCTAAAAGAAAAAATCTCTTCTCTCTCAGTCAGAATTAATACATTTTGGTGCTTTCCGTGCGCCTCACATAATGTCTTCTGCCTTAAAAGTTTCTAAGTAGACTTCCTTCCTTCTGGTGAGTTTATATTTTCATCATTCTTCAGGTAGCTAACACATTTTATGAATGTCTGCACTGAGTGACTGAAATCAACCAACAAGCATAACAAATAGACAAAGTCAATATGTATAAAATGTCAATGACACATGGAAAAATAAGAGAGAAAGAGGCAAAGCCAAATTTCAGTTAATGACTATGATTAGTTTGCTGCTAATGTAAAGACATGTTATGTTTACAAAATCTGCAATACTGTATATATAATACTTGAGCTTTGGCATTAAAACACCTAATGGCCATTATTAATGTTAATAGCTCAAATAGCTGGATGGGGTATCCGTGACAATGGATCCGATCTATTAAATTATATTCTATGTTTATATACCATATACATTATATACTAGAATTTTAATTCTTTTTTTGCTGCATTAAAAAGGTTTTCACCTGAAGATTTCTTTTTACCAAGTTAGTGGTGTATTTATATACATTTTTTATTTTAAAGGTCCCAAATTGTAAAAAGTGAGATTTTCATGTCTTTTATATTATAAAGCAGGGTTAAGTGATATATAAATACTGTTAATCTATCAAAACACTCAATATACGGAGAAACACACACACAGCCCATATTCAGAAATTGCGCATTTGAAACAAGCTGTTAGGATTTCTGTCTATTTGTGATGTCACAAATATACAATATGTAGATTATTACACGGTTTTAAACGTAAACATTCTAAATGTGTCCCAGTTTATTTCCTGTTGCAGTGTATGTAAATAACATCAGCTGACAGGAAGTAAACATGGACCCACACCGTTGCCTAGCGACGCAATTCCGTTGCAATTCCGTTGCAATTCTGTTTAAATGCACGGAGCGTTTCAGACAGAGGGTAAATACAGGTATATTCAGGCAGACAGTATGAGGAAAATAAAGTTTTTTTTTTTTAACATTACAGCATGTAAACATGTTCTAGTAGAAACACAAAATACAAGTATGAACCTGAAAATGAGCATGATATGGGACCTTTAAGAAAACAATGTTTAAGTCAAGCCTGATGTTGCCTTACACTTAAAAGAACAGTCACTTCCACACAGTGAGGCATACAGCTTATTAATTTAACACTGGTATCGGATCGGTACTCGGTATCGGCCGATACCCAAAGCCCAGGTAATCTGTATCGGTATCTGGACTTAAAAAGTTGGGTCGGTGCATCCCTATAGTTAACGTGTTTGACTAGTCTAACACCATGGGTATTGTGACACTAATTGCCTGATCACATGATATCAATGTGACGGGGATGATGAGATAATGCAACTACTATTTAATTTAATTCTGAAGTAAGAATGACTCATGATGAATCATGATAGTTAAAAACATTCTAACGCTACTTGTTTGAGTCACTTGATTACACGTTTATTTAATTTACGTTGTGTCTGTACAAAGGGTTTAGTATTGCAGTTATGTCATAGATACTACATGCATGTATCATTTGTGTGAAGAATATTATAGGTGTAAAGAAATGACTGGGATCATAAACTATAAACTACTACTATTGTAACAGGTGTCTCTGCGGGACCTCAGTGACACCTGCTCCTGGTGGTTGTCTTGCTAAGAGGGGCCACTAGATGGTGTCTTCCTCACATATTTTCCAGTATAAGATGCATCTTCAGGTTGCAGACTGTGAAACTGGGCTTTCCTTGGTCAGTGTTTGAAGAGCTTGTTGACTGATAATGTTGTAGGTGTTGGCTGCTCTCCCATTGTGTTTTTTTGACTCATTCTTTAGACATTATAGGAAGGCACATGACTTTAACCTATTTTTCATTTCCTCCTCTCTACTACTTAGCAACTCAACAAACTAAATATTTGGGTGTAATTAACTCTGATGGCTCGCTGCTATTCCCAGAACTGAGATTACACCCTTAACTCCTCCCAGACGTCTGCTTCCTCTTTTTGTGTGATGATGAAGAGCATTAGGCCGCATTTGCAGGAAGCCTCGCTAGATTGCCTGAAGAATTCTCGAGAGGTCAGACAGAGAGAGGGACGGGACCTCCATCCTTTTCCCCTGTAGCGGGAAACGTCATTTCAACAGTGAACTATGACGATAACCTTAATTTACTGACATGTGGTCATGAGTTATTTTCCAAGAAATGAAACCTGTTAGCATTTCATGTAAACTGATATTGACTTTACTGTGTATCCACTGAACTCTTCGAAAGAGCTCAGTCGACATGCTCTTGGCATCCAAAGTTGTAAATCGATGTGTAGAAAGTCATGCTCCAATTCCCATAAGGTCAGCTTTGATTGTCTTTGTTAAGTGTGCGTTTCGTTTGTGATCTTTACTTCCTGTCAAGGCTGATAGATGTGATTGAAGATAATAACTTGAGAGGGAAAACTGGTTTGGTAGCTTGTGCGTAAACAGCAAATCATACGGATGACAGAGAATCACACATGAGAGATGTATATCAAAACGTTTCACAGCTCAGTGCATAAAACAAACGCAGACAATATTTTGTGTTGCAGCTTAATAGTCCTGCTCCAGTTTTATTGAAAGTAATGCTGCTACCTCAACATACTGTAGTAGTAAAGCATAAAACAAGACGCTGGCCACAAAGCTTTAATAGAAAACAAAGAGTTTACAACTGATCTCAAAGGACTTCAGCTTCCTGAGAAAAACAACCCCAATGTGCCTGTTTTAAGCACCACATTTACACTTTGGGGCTATTTAATGTTTCATATCCACAGAAACACCCAGACATTTATTTGTTAGAGGAAACAATCGCAGCCTGCTGATTTTGATAAAGACTGGAATAACTGACTCTTTCTTTGTTTGGAAGGTCAATTCAAGGAATGTTTTTGTGTGTGTGATAAAGTTTTCTAATTTTTCCTCAGTGACATAGAGTCAGATTTCCTTTTTTTATAAAAATGTAAGAGTTCAAATGTGTTTATAATGTCATCTTAGCCCTTTGCATTGGCTAAAGTTTGTCCTCCTATCAGTTTGGGTAGTTAAGTGTAATTCCTCTGTGCAACAAGTGTCTACATGTAGCAGCTCTGTGATGCTGTACATAGACACAGCAGTGCTTTGAGCTAAATGCTAACATCAACTTGCTAACATGCTGATGCTAAGCAGGAGCGATATTTACCATGATCACCATCTTAGTTCAGTGTGCAAGCATGCTAAGATTTGCTAATTAGCGCTAAACACAAAGTACAGTTGAGGCTGATGGGAATGTCACTATAGTTATCTCCGCCAGGCGTACCCTGAGGAGATTATGTGTTCGGTCGTGTGCGAGCATATGTGTGCATCTGTCCGTTTGTCGGTCAACGGCTAATCTCGCATACTATTGGACCCATCAGCATAATATTTTTTGTGCTCATTTATGACTGTCTGCTCAAGGACCTCTCATGGTTGTGGTGATTCACACTTTTTGAAAAAGGGTTGTCAGGCTGATAAACTTTGACTGTGCATGCCTGTCTAATAGGGAGTGGGTGTATCCGCTGATCAGGCGTCAGGATCATAGTCACGTTGACAACTTGTCCATAACCTGTCCCCTGTTTTGAGCCACACCAAAAAAAAGTTATACTTAATGCTACAGACTAATCCGTACGCCTGCGCACACTCTGTGACTTCTTCCCCTTTTGATTTCTGAAGCAGTTTTTTTTGGCAGCTAAAAGGGAAGTGCAAAGTCCTAATTTAATTTTGGTTGAAAATATCGAAACATATAATGCCCACGACAATGACAGATCAAGATGATTCACAGCCGTGTCCGTCATGATGATTCAAAGTATTCACAAAGTCCAAAATCGTCAGACTTTTGATTTATCCGGCTTCACCAAGACTGTTCTCACAAAGCAGCTGGAAGAGTTTGTAAAAAACAGAAATTACATGCAAGATCAGTTACACTATTAACCACATTCAACATCAGATATCAGATATCACATTGGTCTTTGTGGTGAAATCAGGTTGTTTCAGTGACTAGAAATGACATGATTCAGTAGGTTACAGGATATGGATGCACGCCAGCAGTCAAGAAGGAATTCAGTCAGGAGCAGTAGTGAATTGGTTACCACTAGAAGGTCCTTAGTTCAAATCCAGTGAACCTGACGAAGCTTTGGCGGAGTCTTTCGTAGTCTTTTTCTGTGGTGTTGTGTTGTGTGTTCTTAATGTGACTAAGTGAGTTTCCTCCCACAGTCCAAAACAAGTTTGGTGAACTGTTAAATTGCCCGTAGGTGTGAGTGTATGTGGCCTGACTGTGACAGATAAGTGGCATGTCGAGGTGATATCCCTCACCCAGTGTGAGCTGGGAGAGGCTCCAGCCGCCTCGACCCTGTGTAAAGGATAAGCGGGTACAGATAATAAATGAAAAAAAGAAAATTAAATCATGAAATGATACAGAAAACATTGGGGCTTGGTTACTGGAATTAAATATTTGGTTTTGGCCTTTTCCATGTGCTTTGTGACCAAGCCCCCAGGAAGAGCGCCGGGCTTTTCGTAGCGGCCAAACGGCGGTACTACAACTTCCGTGTCGGTCACATGATGCCATTGGGCCCAAAAAAGACTTTCATTGGGAAAGAGACGTCTGTAACTCGGCTGATGATTATTATTATTTTTTTGTTGAGGTAAATCAACTTGAATAGCCCTCATTAAAAGTTGTAAACTGCATTAATAGCGGAATCCAGAGTTATTTTTCCTCTCTCTGCACTTCCTGTATGTATCCGTACTATCACTATCAACTAAAGGCACAATTCAGCGAGCTAAACACACCTCTTATAAAGCTTAAAGACAGGAATTGGCCTACAAAGTTTTCACTGGAAGCAATTGTGATTTGGACAACAGGTTTAATGTCAGGGATTACAACACAGAAAAATATGAGGCACCATAAACAAGAGTTAGGCCAATGGTATTATAAAAAATATTATTAATGAATACACATTAAGTCCCCATAGGAAGTATAAATCATCAATTAATCTAGTAAACATACACACACTGTGCGTTCCAATACCCATGCTACCATACTATTTAGTATGAAAGAAAAATATTTAGTATGTCCCAAATACATAATATGTCAATGGTATGCCAAAAATACCAGGATGTCCTACTGCATTTGGTCATATTTTGCAGTGTGCAAGCTAGCACGCTTTTCTGGCTATTCTGTCTCACAATCCTCTACAACGGATATATGAGCCAGAGGGTCAAAGGATCAAGGCGTAATGTTATGATGAAGTAGTATGTCCCAATTGTATGCATGCATACTGCATGCAACAGTACGTACTTTGTGAGGGCAGCTGCAGTACGTACTAAAAGTAAAAAATGCAATTTGGAACGCAGCGATAGAGTCAACAAGAGTAGCTAAATGTAAAAAGAGTCAAATACAGTTAGCTCAACAGTTAATTACAGTTAGGCTACTTGGAATGTTGTACGTGACAGCTACTATAATGTTCAACCAACAAAACTACTATAATAAAAAGAGTACCTACAGTTAATACTGCAACATGTGTTTGTGGAGTAGTTAAAAGATGTATCTCCTGTTTGGTCACAGTAATGTCCGTTAAACTGCAATAGAACTGTGCCATTAGCTTTTGCTGCTAGCAACAGAATGTTAAACTGACACCAACTGCAGAATAAAATATGAACTTTATAAAATGTGCTGTTTCAATATAAATTGCTAGTTTATGCTTTTATGTTTAATACAATAAAACCATAATTTTTAACATTTCCACCCCCTTACTGTAAAGAGGTGATGAATTAACTTCACTTTCTTACTTTCATGAACACCACAGCACCAAGTTCATAATAGTTCTGAATTTTAAATGACTTTTTATTTAAGTTTTAGTTAGTTTCCAGTGTGTTTGCTAGTTTTAGTTTAGTTTAGTTTTTTCAGAAAGGTTTTAATTTTATATATGTTTTAGTTTTGTTGTTTATGTTAGGGCCAGGTATGATGTCTCAGAACTATGTAGCTAGTACATATACATACAAAATTTCTGTGGCACGAGAGTTGATGGAAATGTATGCCATCTCCTTTTTTCGGCAGTGATATAAACTCGGAAAAAAAAGTTTGGAAATTTGTGTTTTGGTGGATTATTTCTCTGTTGTTACAATGCTAATTGGCATTTTATTTTACATCGTTGGAAAGCCTGTTTATTTACCTTCACAATGATGTCCAACAAGGAACAAACAAGACATATTGGCAATTTTACACTTTATTCATTTAATACACCGTCAGGAGCCTCAGTAGCGGTGGAAGATCCATACGCAGCCACAACAGCCTGGCACCTCCTCCTCATGCTGGTCACCAACCTGGTCACACGTTGCTGTGGGATGGCGTTCCATTCCTCAACCAGGATTCATTGCAGGTCAGCCAGCGTTCCTGTAATAAATGAATAAAGTATAAAATTGCCAATATGTCTTGTTTGTTCCTTGTTACCGATAGAGAGTTCAATCATCCAATCCACCAAACAACTCAAAACAAGAGTCAATACCAACAGGAGAATACACTGTTTACCATTGGCAGAGCATTTTGGCAAATTTTTCTTGGGCGCTCCCCACATAATCAGCTGTGCTGCTCATCCCACAAATACATGATCCTTACAAGTTGGACATCATTGTGAAGGTAAATAAACAGGCTTTACAACGATGTAAAATACAATGCCAATTAGCATTGTAACAACAGAGAAATAATCGACCAAACACAAGTTTCCGAACTTTGTTTCCCCAAGCTTATTATAGTTAAAAAACTAAAACTGAAATGAATTTGCGTTTATTTTAATTTATTTTGATTAGCTTTTAACCCAGGCAATATTTCAGTTTAGTTAAATTTTTCTTAAACTACATAGTTTTTATTTAGTTTCAGTTTATTAATAATATTTTTCACTGCTTTTTTTTCATTTTAATTTAGTTTATTATAATAACCCTTCACAGCACACACCACCAGTTACACATATTAATCAGCACATTTACAGATCACAACTCATTTTAACATCATTATTATAGGCCTGTTTTTCTCACGAAATCCTCCCAGGATGTGAATCAGTGATTAGACGTATAGGGGGAGGAAAGATTGCAGAGACGACAGATGACATATCTTTCCTTCAAGTTGACCTACACAGTCCTCTGGCACAGAGCACACTGTAAAAGGAAGTCTGTTTCTACTCTCAGACATAGGCCACGTGGTTTGATAACTATTTTAATATTGCATTTTAACCCTCCTGTTGTCTTCCCGTCCGTCGACCATGCAACTTTTGTCTTCCCGGGTCAAAATGAACCCGGTCTGGTTTTTATAAAGCATACAATATAAACTATCACCCAATTCTGTGTTACACCTTTTTGGCCAACTTCCTTCCTAATTATTAAGTTTTACACTTTTTTGGGGGGAATTAAGGTTAATAAACCTAATTTCCGTGAAATTATACCTAATTTTTTAGTATAAAAAAAAGCAGATATTGTGAATTATTTTGACTAAAGTTATTATCAGAGAAACATAATGTTGATGTATTATCACATACTGGTATATGTAAACTTTTAGTCAGAATATTGTTTTAGAGTAGGCAACCATCCATGTTATTTTGGGGCAATTAGATTAAAGAAGTCCTTATTTATGATATAATGAAGTTTGAAAACGGGTCAAATTTGACCCGAGGACAACAGGAGGGTTAACTGTTGATGAATATCACAGCAGGGAATCACGGGGAAATTATTACACTTTTCCTGATATTGTCATCTGTTTGTGTCATGCCCGCTGCAAACCTACAGCAGGAATTCCTCAGAAATAAAGTATGACCTGAGCAGACTATTAAAGTGAAATTAAACAATGGCTGTGAAAAACATTAAATAAATAAACGCAGTGGCTGTGAGGGAGGGAGGGATACATAATGACGTGCTTTAGGTAAATTCAGATGGGAGCTGTGACTTTAATTGCCGCACAATGTTTTGATTGAGGCTTATTTCAGGAAAGGGTGGACACCGATCCAATCTAACAGACAAAATGCACAGTGTTTACAAACTGGCATCCCCTTCACCAAATATGGTCAAATAATTTGGTAATTGTCTGGGTAAAATTAAGACTGTTTGTTCACGTAAACACGAGCTCGCTGCTGCAATTTGCTGAGGAAAGGAATGACAATTGAGCATATTAACCGTCACTTGTTTGGGTGAAAGACCTCCTCTTTACTGATGTTTTCTGTCAGTTTGTTTCTCCTTTTTTCTGTTGTTGTTGTTACTGACATGTATACGCTACATTAAGCTCAATATGTTGGCTAATGATAGACTCTTGTTGCATGAAGCTCTGTCCTACAGTGTTTTTTGACATAACATACCGTGTAGTTAAATTTACACACAACTAGTCTTGCAGTCCGGTCTTACTCCACATGGTGACCAACAGAAAACCCACTTAGGTCCCAGTTTGGTTGCCCGCCATAGAAAAGGGGAGCCAATGGACATCTTTTTATGCCATCCCATGTGCAGCAACAAGCGCATATTGTTTGGGAAATATCGTTTCTACAGTTGTAATACAATTGTGAAGTTCAACGTTATTGCATTGCAAGTGTTACTTACAGGCTGCAGTAAGCCATACTGTATCTAAGTGAAAAGAGAAAGTTGTAGTTTATGGGAATCTTGGAAGTGTAAACTCATCACTTTAGTTAATTTGTATGTAATTCATTTTGATTTGGAGTGATTTTAAAGGTTACGATATCCAGACCATTAATATGGCAGCAAACAACTATTTGATATGTAAAGATACAGAGGAGTAATGTCTACCTGAGCAGAGAGGGAAGTCTCTCTCCCTCTGTGTGTGTTGTAATCAGAGCTTCTCCGTGCTTTGTTGACATATCTGGGCCAGCCCTGTGTGCTTTTAGTGTATGTTCATGAGCATGCTCCACTGGCTAGCTCACAGCCGCCAGTCTGCACTGCGTTTACAGATAATAACGCCGTCCCGACTGACGGCGCAATTGCGGAAGCGTAGCACGCACCCTCCAGTTCTGTTAGCTCTGTCAGTAGTGTTGATGTTGTTTTCGCTGTTAACACCGTTAGCTACGAGCCGCTGGCTGCTCGTGTCTTGAAGGGAGCCCTTGGGGAAACTCTTGCGAGATTGTCAGGGTTAGGCATTGACCTCGAATAGTTAAGGTTAGGATAGGTCGTTGGGCAGCAAGTCTCACAAGAGTTTTTGCAGATCCCAGATCCGATTTTGCAGTTTAAGGGCTCCCTTCTAGACACGACTCCGCTGCCTCAGCCATCGCCATGTTGAGAGCCGTGCAGAGGCAACAGAAATGCTCCCAATCTTGCATTTAGCACCTTTAAAGCTGATTTTATTGTTGATGTTGTATTTGTTGTATGCATATGATGGTAGTATGATGCATAAGTGCTATCTTAACATCCAGAGAAATAAGTCTTGAACTTTATTGTCATCCTTGACCTATATGTGACCTGTGGTCCTCTCTCTTATTGTGTCAAATAAATTAATGACACTTGAAGTTGAAAGGCACATATTAATAATAATAATAATAATAATAATAATAATAATAATAATAATAATAATAATAATTTTACAGGCTAACTTTTTTGTTGTTATATCAGATTTTTTTCTTTAGAATAGTCTATATTTGCATGAGGATGCATGTGTGTGCCCATGTAAATGATATTACTATATATTTGCCCCCCCTCCCTCCCTTTTTATTTTCTATTAACTTATTTGTTGATTTAATTTGTTATTACTCTCGTATTTTTTTATTATTATTGTTTTTTTTTGTTATGTATGTTTTTTTTGTTTGTTTCGTTTTTTTAACTCTATTCTTTCTTTTTATCATTATTATTATTATTATTATTATTATTATTATTTCTTTTCTTAATTTTATTTCAATTTTGAATGTTGTAGTTGTTTTCTCTAGTGTTCTTAATGAGTTTGTCTATAAGCTCATCTACTTAAAAAATGGTTTATAAACTATTGTAATTACGAACTGTAAATTGCATATATGAAAACAAGGTTATATAACATTCTTACATTTGCTGCTAGAAAAAATATATTACTACAGTGGATCAGTGATAAGAAACCCTCTGTCCAAAGCTGGCGAAAAGTCATATTTGAGATGGTCCCTTTGGAATATCTCACAAATATTCTACATGCCAAAGTAGATCAGTTCTACAATATTTGGCAGCCCTATCTGAATTATATTGGACCTGATCTCTCCTCCATTATCTCACAAGGAGTCTCTTGAACATGAAGTCATATATCCTGGGACTTCCCTGCACTATGGATTATTTCATGTGACCTCCTATATACTTTTTTTTTTATCTGAGCTGTACCACACTGTAAAAAAAAAGTGTAAAATAACGGAAATTTTCCGGCAGCAGGGACTCCAGAAAATGTCTGTTAAAAAACATAAATAAACTGTAAAAAAAAAAACAGTAATTATCTTTATATAATTAGCCTTTATTACTGTAATTTTACAAGAAATATTTTACTTTTAACAAATATTTATTGTTAGAATAGTCATACACCATAAATCTAAGACCATTTACATATAAATCACAAATGAAACTAATTTTGAGTTGCAAAAGCCCAAATTTACATTAACTCTCAGA